>JAVJIF010014298.1:0-133661 GCA_038442645.1 Agave tequilana | reverse complement strand
CTCTCTCTCTCTCTCTCCTGGATCTCACACTCTCTCTCTCTCTCTCTCTCTCTTCTCTCCCCCCCTGGAATTCTCTCTCTCTCCTTGGATCTTACTCTCTGTCTCCTGGATCCCACACTCTCTCTCTCCCTCTCTTTCTCTCTCATGTATTGTCTCTCTCTCATTCTTAACTCCCTGTCTCTCTCTGTTGTATTGCTGACGCGGAACTCACCCCCGCGTGCAGGCGGCCTCTTTTAACGCGGCCTTCACGTTATTGTCTCGTCGCGACGCGGGGCTAATACCCGCGTCTGTGATCTCCTCGTGCTAACGCGACGCGGGGACCCACGACCGCGTCTGCGTTCTCCTCGCGTCCTGATTTGAACGCTGGTCTCGAACCCCCGTTTGTGGCTCCTACGCAACGCGACTCCCGCGTCTGTGATTCCTGCGTTTGCTAATCCCGCGACGCGACTCCCGCGTCTGCGACCCCCGCGTCTCACTCCCAAAACCCGCGTCTCCCTGGTCTCTTTCTCTCTCTAAACCTCCCCCTCTAGTTCTCCTTCTCTCTCTAGGTTTCTCTCTTTCTCTCTCTAACTCTTTCTCTCTCCTCTTCACCTTCTCTCTCCATCATTTATATATTATTATATTTTATGGCGCGTGCGCGAGTTTCATGAATTCCAGACTTTTTGGCATTTCGGTGATTTAGGCGAGTGCTCTCGCTCTCGCCTCCATTTGGGTTTCCCCGCTTCGTCGGGTCGACATGTGTTTTACTCCATGTTCTCATTGTATCATGTATTGGGCTGAGTCCCTGTATTTGTGTATGGCCGAGTGCCAATGTCTGGACATGTATTGCTCTGTGACGAATGCTTGTATTAGGGTAGTTTATTTTATTGTTCATGTGGTACTAACATTGCAGGTCTCTCAGCCTTTAACCTCCGGTCACTCACTATCTCGAAAGAGAGGTGATTGGGACCGTCAGGTTTCCCAGTGCAGCCTCCGGTCACTCACTATCTCGAAAGGGAAGTGATTGGGGCCGGCAGGTCTCTCCGTTCTTCAGCCTCCGGTCACTCACTATCTCAAAAGGGAAGTGATTGGGGTCGGCAGGGTCTCTCCGTTCTTCAGCCTCCGGTCACTCACTATCTCGAAAGAGAGGTGATTGGGACCATCAGGTTTCCCAGTGCAGCCTCCGGTCACTCACTATCTCGAAAGGGAAGTGATTGGGACCGTCAGGTCTTCGGCCCCGCCTGGTTGTCATGATCAGCGTTCAGCGCTTTACCACTTGATTCGTCTAGGTGAGATGCTGCTGGATTTTCTACTCGCACTTTAGGCCGAGTTGTCCCGGTAACCTTGCCAGACGCTCCAGTGTTAAATCCTGTTTGCTGTCTGTATTTCCAGCTCGCTCAGCTCCGCTTGGATGTGCTCAGCTACTGTTTTACTGCATGCCATTATTTTATATCTGTCGTTTACATGTTGCTATTTAACACATGTATATCACCTGACAACTGATTTGTTATCACCTAACATCGGACATGCTTTTGCTTTGGCAAGACCCCCTTGTTATGACTTGCCACCGGACTAATATCAATCTCTTGACATGACTGGTTACCTGTCTAATAACTCCATCTTGTCATGCTATCACGTGACATCCGGCATGATATACTTGATTCTCATGATTATCACGATAACGGGAATGATGACCTGACATCTTGATAGTACAAACTGTACTCCTGTTACACATGTGATACATTATAGTACGAACCAGTACTCCTGATATACCTGTATTCCTGATATCCTGACTTGCTCTTGCTCATTCCTGGAATCTGATAATCATCTAATAATTCATAAAAGGAACAACTTGCATCGGGTCGGGGGAAACTTGCGGCTATCAATATGTGTTCGTGTTTACAGTGGTATTAGGCATGTTGTGCAACTAAAACTTCCGGTCTGACCTGTGGGCCTCCAGGCGACCGAGGGGAGTGCTGGCTCCCTCCTTCCTGGTACCATCATGATAAGGGCATACATAAGTCCCTCCTGTTAGCCTTGCGGCAGGTTCCGTCACCAAGCAACGGAACAATCCTGGGCCGTGGTCCCGGGTATGTACGGGACCCACTGTAAACATAGTTCGTTGATACCCCCGCTGGTTTCCAATAAACCTTACTTTACTCGGATATGGATCTATGTGTGCTGGGACGCTAGTTCACATAGCTAGATATCAGGGTAAGACGAGTAATAATAAAGTATCAAGATAATAACCGGCTCTTTAAGTTGTAAGTAGAGGTATGTGGAATGGGACGCATACTGAAGCCTGCGACTTAAACGGCTATGAATCTGTGATATGCCTTACCATATTTTGCTTGTCCTGGATTTTACATCGGATTTCCGTTTTATGGTTATTATTATATTAGCTGCTCATGTTCTGCTTTATCCCTTGTATCCACCTGCCTCATGTTCATTTTCTTATCATGCCCTGAGTACAGTCGGGTTGTATGTGCTTGGATTATGGTGACATAAGATAAAGGTATATAGATGAGGGTTTCCTTGTTTGGATTATTCCTTCGACGTACTAGTCTTATGGAGCCGTGATCTGAAACCATACAATCAGATTTGCTCGTCCCCGGCTTTATTTGGTTTTATCGCTTTACATATACTTACCCTTGCTCGCCACTTGGCTTTTGTATCACCACTCGCCTGGGGAGTTTCATCTGACTCCCCTGGATCCTCATGTCCAGGTCCTGGAGCTTGGAACATGTCGGAGCTTGGAGCGTGTGGATTCTCCCAGTTGCTGATCAGAGTGGCGCAGCGATAGCGTGGATCTCCAGCTGACCGTTCAGAGCTCTATCCTTCCAGGCCCCCTGTGTGCCTCTCGAGTTTTCCTTTTGTAAACTCGTGAGTGCCCTTTTTACTGTTCCTACATGTACATCCCTTGTATTCTCGCACTTGCGCCATTCTGGTGATGTAATATTATTGTAATATCGGATCACCTCTGGTGATAACTTTGTAATTGTACTCATATGTTGGAATGTATAATGCACCACTTGCTTCCGTACTTGATTCTTTCCTGTACTGATGCTTAGCGTATATACGTGAGGGTATTTCTGACCTGCGTATATACGTCGCAGTAACGTCTCCGTACCCGCCGGATCGGGGCGTTACAGGTTGGTATCAGAGCTTAGGCTCTCACCTCCTCAGTACGTCCAGACGGCAAATTAATGGTAAAGAAATTTGCAACTGGAATGCATGAGTCCTGGTTATACATTCCAACTACAAGTACAGAGTTATCTATTTTTCTTGATCATCTTTCCTTTGATTCCTAATCTTTTCCATCCTTCCCCTGTTTTGGTTTTTCGAAGCCTTATACCAACTTAAGATATGAATATACTAGAGAGGTAGTGGCTAGTTCTGGATGAAGCTATGAGATGATCTCTTCGGCCAACTCTATGAAGCTCGGCATTCTCTGGATTGATCCTGATCGGGTTATCTTTCAGAAGTCAGTAGTCAGGATTCTTTATGGATATTCTACGTTCTCGGCTATATTCTTCAGAGTGATCGATGCCTGGTCTTCGGAATTCTTAAATATCAGTCTTCCTTATTTATGCTCAGGACTATCAGGGTTTTCTTTATCTCCAGTATTTTGGCTTATTCTCAGAGCGACATTAAGTATACAGTACAGCGGGAATTCTAATGCAAAGCTGTGTGATCAGTCAGTATTATTTGGCATCGTTCGGAGATTTATACAGCCAGAAGTGCAGAGGATGTCTATATTCTGATTTATTGTTCAGTCAACTTGAGAGCCCTACCTATAGTGCGTCATATCTTAATTGGTATAAATTTCACCTTATCCTCCTTGTGTTCAATTTACCCCTTATCGAAATTGCGAGGACGCAATTTTTTGTAAGGTGGATGGATTGTAACACCCCGCTCCCAGAATACGTACTTAGTTGCGTATTCAGATTTTTCGATCGTATTTTTCGATTTACTTCTTGTATTTGTTTTGTATTATGAATTATTTATATGAACGTTTTGTCTTGGATTTGGATTCGTGGACTCGGAGTCAGCCCTAATCTGAACCGAGGGCCCGATCCTAGGGTATTACTCGATTTGGTCATTCTGGTATTCCGATTTAACCGATTTCAGTTTTAAACATCATTTCCCATATTTTAGGTTTTCTATGATTTTCTGGAATTTTCCTGAATTAAATTGGAAATCTTCAAAAACCGGTGTCGACCAGTGCCGCTGACCGATTCCCAGATTTTTAACTTACAAACGGATTGGAATTTCAAGGAGTGTCTTTTTACACTATTTCTTAAAATCACATTTCCTATCTAAATACTTTTTCTGAGGATTTTATGAATTTATGAAAATTCCACCGGATTCGGTATCGGCCAGTATCGCTGGTTGATTCCAGTATTTTTAGTTTACAATCGGAGTTGAATTTCTGAATTCTGCTTTCACTTTACTTCTTAAAATCATATTTTATTCTTTAATACATTTTCTGAGATTTTTCGGAATTTATCAAAATCCGGCCGACCCGGTGTAGACCGGTATCGGCGGTTGGCTTCCAGATTTTTAATTTGGAAACGGGATTTTATTTCTGAAAATCGATTTCATATTATTCCTCAGGATGATGTTTTCTACCTCCGGGTATTTTTTGGGATTTTTCCGGAACAGTCGATTTATCGCGACCATATTATAATATTAATATTTTTCAAACCTTTTCTTTTCTTTCTTTCTTTCCTATTCTCTTTCCCCCACCAACTCCAGCCCACACCCCCACGTGGGCGACACCACACCCCATTTACTTCTCTCCCATCACCATCCCTATCACACTCTCTCCTTTTCTTTTTCTTTTCTTTCTCTTTTCTTTCCCTCCATTCTTTTCTCTTTTCTCTTCTTCTTCATTTCCTCCTCCTCCATCTGAGCGCACCCAACCACCACCCAGCCGACCCAACTCCGGCCACCAACTCCGGCGAGCCTCCTCCTCCTCCCTCCTCTTTTCTTTCCCTTTACTTTCCTTTCTTTCCTTTTCTTTTCTTTCCATTTTCCTCTCCTCCCCTTAGATCCGGCTCGGCCCCACCATCACCGCCGACCTCCTCCCTCCTCCGGCGCCCCGGCGTGGGCAGGCCGCTGCCGGCGGTGAGCCGGCGGCCTTGGGCGCGGCCAAGGGGCCTCTTGGCCCCCTGTGCACTTGTGTTGAGGGGGCAGCAGCCCCCTCCTTTTCTTGGGGTGGCCGGCGCCACCCCAGTTCGGGGCGCCGCGGCGGTTGTGCCGGCGGCCGTGGGCGGCTAGGGGGCCCACCTGGGCCCCCTGTGCGTGGGCTGAGGGGGGGAACAGCCCCCCTCTCTTCCTCTCTGTTGAGGGGGGCAGCGGCCCCCCTCTTTCCTCCCTCTCCTGGGGAGTGGCCGGCGCCACTCCCCTCCTTGCTGGCGGCCGGCGCCGCGGCGCCGCCGCCTGGCCGGCGGCCTGGCCGAGCGCCCCTAGAGGGGGGCGCTGTGCTGTGAGAGGGGGGCAACCGCCCCCCTTCTCTCTCTCTCTCTCTCTCCTGTTGACTCTTTCCCTCTCTCTCTCTCCTGGATCTCACACTCTCTCTCTCTCTCTCCTGGAATTCTCTCTCTCTCCTTGGATCTTACTCTCTCTCTCCTGGATCCCACACTCTCTCTCTCCCTCTCTTTCTCTCTCATGTATTGTCTCTCTCTCATTCTTAACTCCCTATCTCTCTCTGTTGTGTTGCTGACGCGGAACTCACCCCCGCGTGCAGGCGGCCTCTTTTAACGCGGCCTTCACGTTATTGTCTCGTCGCGATGCGGGGCTAATACCCGCGTCTGTGATCTCCTCGTGCTAACGCTACGCGGGACCCACGACCGCGTCTGCGTTCTCCTCGCGTCCTGATTTGAACGCGGGTCTCGAACCCCGCGTTTGTGGCTCCTACGCAACGCGACTCCCGCATCTGTGATTCCTGCGTTTGCTAATCCCGCGACGCGACTCCCGCGTCTGCGACCCCCGCGTCTCACTCCCAAAACCCGCGTCTCCCTGTGTCTCTTTCTCTCTCTAAACCTCCCCCTCTAGTTCTCCTTCTCTCTCTAGGTTTCTCTCTTTCTCTCTCTAACTCTTTCTCTCTCCTCTTCACCTTCTCTCTCCATCATTTATATATTATTATATTTTATGGCGCGTGCGCGAGTTTCATGGATTCCAGACTTTTCGGCATTTCGGTGATTTAGGCGAGTGCTCTCGCTCTCGCCTCCATTTGGGTTTCCCCGCTTTGTCGGGTCGACATGTGTTTTACTCCATGTTCTCATTGTATCATGTATTGGGCTGAGTCCCTGTATTTGTGTATGGCCGAGTGCCAATGTCTGGACATGTATTGCTCTGTGACGAATGCTTGTATTATGGTAGTTTATTTATTGTTCATGTGGTACTAACATTGCAGGTCTCTCAGCCTTTAACCTCCGGTCACTCACTATCTCGAAAGAGAGGTGATTGGGACCGTCAGGTTTCCCAGTGCAGCCTCCGGTCACTCACTATCTCGAAAGGGAAGTGATTGGGGCCGGCAGGTCTCTCCGTTCTTCAGCCTCCGGTCACTCACTATCTCGAAAGGGAAGTGATTGGGGCCGGCAGGTCTCTCCGTTCTTCAGCCTCCGGTCACTCACTATCTCGAAAGAGAGGTGATTGGGACCGTCAGGTTTCCCAGTGCAGCCTCCGGTCACTCACTATCTCGAAAGGGAAGTGATTGGGACCGTCAGGTCTTCGGCCCCGCCTGGTTGTCATGATCAGCGTTCAGCGCTTTACCACTTGATTCGTCTAGGCGAGATGCTGCCGGATTTTTCTACTCGCACTTTAGGCCGAGTTGTCCCGGTAACCTTGCCAGACGCTCCAGTGTTAAATCCTGTTTGCTGTCTGTATTTCCAGCTCGCTCAGCTCCACTTGGATGTGCTCAGCTACTGTTTTACTGCATGCCATTATTTTATATCTGTCGTTTACATGTTGCTATTTAACACATGTATATCACCTGACAACTGATTTGTTATCACCTAACATCGGACATGCTTTTGCTTTGGCAAGACCCCCTTGTTATGACTTGCCACCGGACTAATATCAATCTCTTGACATGACTGGTTACCTGTCTAATATCTCCATCTTGTCATGCTATCACGTGACACCCGGCATGATATACTTGACTCTCATGATTATCACGATAACGGGAATGATGACCTGACATCTTGATAGTACAAACTGTACTCCTGTTACACATGTGATACATTATAGTACGAACCAGTACTCCTGATATACCTGTATTCCTGATATTCCTGACTTGCTCTTGCTCATTTCCGGAATCTGATAATCATCTAATAATTCATAAAAGGAACAACTTGCATCGGGTCGAGGGAAACTTGCGGCTATCAATATGTGTTCGTGTTTACAGTGGTATTAGGCATGTTGTGCAACTAAAACTTCCGGTCTGACCTGTGGGCCTCCAGGCGACCGAGGGGAGTGCTGGCTCCCTCCTTCCTGGTACCATCATGATAAGGGCATACATAAGTCCCTCCTGTTAGCCTTGCGGCAGGTTCCGTCACCAAGCAACGGAATAATCCTGGGCCGTGGTCCCGGGTATGTACGGGACCCACTGTAAACATAGTTCGTTGATACCCCCGCTGGTTTCCAATAACAACCTTGCTTTACTCGGATATGGATCTATGCGTGCTGGGACGCTAGTTCACATAGCTAGATATCAGGGTAAGACGAGTAATAATAAAGTGTCAAGATAATAACCGGCTCTTTAAGTTGTAAGTAGAGGTATGTGGAATGGGACGCATACTAAAGCCTGCGACTTAAACGGCTATGAATCTGTGATATGCCTTACCATATTTTGCTTGTCCTGGATTTTACATCGGATTTCCGGTTTTATGGTTATTATTATATTAGCTGCTCTCATGTTCTGCTTTATCTCTTGTATCCACCTTCCTCCTGTTCATTTTCTTATCATGCCCTGAGTACAGTCGGGTTGTATGTGCTTGGATTATGGTGACATGAGATAAAGGTATATAGATGAGGGTTTCCTTGTTTGGATTATTCCTTCGACGTACTAGTCTTATAGAGCCGTGATCTGAAACCATACAATCAGATTTGCTCGTCCCGGCTTTATTTGGTTTTATCGCTTTACATATACTTACCCTTGCTCGTCACTTGGCTTTTGTATCACCACTCGCCTGGGGAGTTTCATCTGACTCCCCTGGATCCTCATGTCCAGGTCCTGGAGCTTGGAACATGTCGGAGCTTGGAGCGTGTGGATTCTTCCAGTTGCTGATCAGAGTGGCGCAGCGGTAGCGTGGATCTCCAGCTGACCGTTCAGAGCTCTATCCTTCCAGGCCCCCTGTGTGCCTCTCGAGTTTTCTTTTTGTAAACTCGTGAGTGCCCTTTTACTGTTCCTACATGTACATCCCTTGTATTCTCGCACTTGCGCCATTCTGGTGATGTAATATTATTGTAATATCGGATCACCTCTGGTGATAACTTTGTAATTGTACTCATATGTTGGAATGTATAATGCACCACTTGCTTCCGTACTCTGATTCTTGCCTGTACTGATGCTTAGCGTATATACGTGAGGGTATTTCTGACCTGCGTATATACGTCGCAGTAACGTCTCCGTACCCGCCGGATCGGGGCGTTACATGTTTCGAGGTTCGAGCCCCTAGCTCTACATCCCCGCCTACACCACCGTGTAGGATTTCCAATCCACTATAAGAGTACCGAACTCCTCTCTCAATCCTTACAAAGCCACCGAGGCTATACAACCACAATCCACCTCTACCGAAGAGGGATAAGGCCCGTAGCCAATACAAACACAATCACCTCTACCGAAGAGGGATCCAACCACATATACCACTCCGATCAACCTCTACCAAAGAGGGATACAACAAAAGCAAGGAGGGTTTACAACTTAGAGGCTTAACTCAAACACTTCTCTTTTTCTCTCTTTTCCACAAAACAAATAATCCTAATAGATTAGGATAGAAGATAGCTCAAGTGTGGAAAAACTAGGTGTTTTGGAAACAAGCAACAAAGAAAATACTTGGGAAAACTCTTGTAAAAGATAGAGAATGAAAACCAATACAAATATCCCAAATTCCTATTTTCTTTGATTTTCCAAAAACTCAAAACACAAATCAAATTGGAAGTTTAAAGCCCAAAACACTTTTGAAAACTCTAAAAAAACACTTAAGAAGGTCTGGAATTTTTGCCCTTGAAAACTTCTACAAAAACTATGAAGAGATGAGGTATATATAGCCCCAATATAAAACTAGCCGTTAGAGCTGAGCTGGCAGCTCTGACAGGCAACGGTCGACCGGCCCGGTTGACCACCAACGGTCAGAAATATGACCGTTGGGCAACTGCGGTCGACCGGCCCGGTCGACCCAAACAAACAGAGAGCACTGTAAGTGCCCCGGTCGACCCGAGTGGTCGACCGTCCCAGTGCCTTCAAACGTGCACAGATTTGTGCACATCGGTCGACCGGCCCGGTTGACCGACTTCACCCAAGTCGACTAGGTCAGGTGACTTACTCGACTGATTGAAGCCTGGAACAGAAACTGAGTTAGAAAAACAGTTTAAAAAATTTTGAAAAAAAACTTTTAAGTCTTCTAAAAATTCACAAACTTGTTTTAACATTTTGTATTGAAACACAAACTTGTGATAAAAATTTCAAGACATATATCAATCATATCAATTCATTTTTGAGTCTTGCAAATTTTATCAAAACAAAACTTGTATTTTTATCAAACTTGATTTTTCAATACATGAATTGGAATATCAAAATAAGTTTGTCTAGCAAGTAAAGCATGTATGTATAACTAGAATACATCTACTATACATAAAACATGTAAACTTGTTTTGATCTACTATTCATGAAAACCAAATCCAAAACATAAAACTTTTTGTGTGTTGTGCACTTGAGCATATCAACTATACTAAACTTTACAAATGGATCTAAAACACACTATCTAAACTATGGATACCTAAGTCTTCTTGACGATCTTCATCTTCAAGTAGACTTGCTCCAAAACTCCATCCATGGGCTAGGCAATGTGTGATCTTGACGCTTTGGCCCTGGAATCATCATGAAAAGCTTCTAAACACCTTGTTGAAGCTAATCACCAACTAATATCTTGGTTAATGATCTGAAACTTAAACAACACAAGATTATTAGTAAACATAACTACATGAGTTAATCATCATCAAAACTAGAGTGGAAGGCCTTTGGGCCAACAATCTCCCCTTTTTGATGATGACAAAACTCATGGAGTTATATATGCATGGATTAAAGTTAAGCTTCAAAGAAGCTCCCCTTAACTCATGCATAGACATAAATAATAAGATATGGAAATGAAGCACATGAATATGTATGCAAGTATGGAGATAAAACATGTAACAAGCATAAATCAAAATCTTTTTCTCCTATTTGCAATACAAAAACATATATGCATAAATAACAAGGAAGACAAATACTTCTCCCCTTAAGCAATGAAAACATGCATATAAACTCAAACTCAAATACTTCTCCCATTTTTGTCAATCATCAACAAAGGGTTCAAAGTAAAATCAAATCAAACAAATTTTTCTCCCCCTTTTTGTCAAACAAAAAGATCAAGAAAGGGTTAAACAATCCAAACAATAAAATGAGGGGTAAAAATCTTTCTCCCCTTTTAAGTCAATCAAAACAATAAAACAATGTTCTCCCCCTTTTGTCTAAAACAAAAACAAGGTCAATAAGGGTGACTATAAACAACATGATATCAATAGATAAATATGTCAATGAAGCATCTTGATATCAATTGAAAATAAACAAAGATCAATAGATGTTATATGCTATATACATTCATGAAGAGGAAGACGCTAAGTTAGCTTCCCTACACATATGCATTACATGAAGGAGGGATGTTAAGCCCTAATTCACATAACACACACTATGTAATGCATAAGGGAAGATGTGAAGCTCCCCCTACACACGTGTACCACATAACGAAGAGATGTTAAGCTCTTCAATACAAGATACACTCATCATGAATCTATATGCATATAGTCAATACAAATCAAAACTTTTGTATTTTTTCTTAAAAAAATTTTTAGATACCAATTTTAAGCAAAAACACATGAAACATCTTGATATCAATTGAAATTAATCATAATAAATTTTGAATGTCTAAATAAAATTTTGATACCAATTGTAAATAATTTTCATATTAAACATATGATACCAATATGAAATTTTCAATCATAAAGTAAGGGAGTGGGAAACAATTACCAATTGAAGAATCACCAATTGAAAGACAAAATTAAATTTTCTCCCCCTTTATGAAATACCAACTAAAAAGATGCATGGGCTTAAAACCAATTTAAAAGTAATCAATTGAAACAAAATTGAAGCTCAAGCACTAGCATAAACAAGATTTTGTGAAAAATTATATCTTAAGCACAAATAGACAAACAAGTATATGTGTATGAAATAGAATGAGTACAATCACCAATAGATGATACCAATTGAAAATATACATACACAATAAACATATGAGTATACACAAAGGTCAAAATGATACCAATTGAAAGAGTTCAATGATACCAATTGACATAACAATAAAAGCATGGTATAACTCATATAAACTAATCCTCCCAATCATGATCAAGTTTAAAATGATTTTCATAGTAAAGCATACATGAACATGATCTTCCTTCCAACCGCCCTTTAAAGGGTAGGGGTTTTCAAAAATAGATTTGAAAATAAGCTTTGTTTGAAAAACTCTACCAAAATGAAGAATACCGTAACTAGTTAAATGGAAAAACTTTTAAACTAGTACGAAATCCTTCAAGTAAGGAATAAAAATAAATATATATCATGAAAATACGAAATTCACAAGATAGTCAACACTCATAATCAATTAAGCATAAATATGACTCATGAAAACAAACACATGAGTAAGCAATAAATGTGAGTGTACATATAAAGTGTGAATATCATAATCATGAAAATTTTCATTAAGCTCAATTATTCCTTAAATATTGAAAACACGAAAATCATCAAAACTTATTTAACCTTCATGGCATATGTATGTCTAATACAAACTAAAGTGTACATACATATCCAAAACACAACGAGTCCACAAAATATATAAATTAAGGCACGTGGCTCTAGGATAATCATGTATATCTAATAGTTTGGACAAGATAGACATATACATGAAGTTAGACAATTAAACACAAAAACAAGAAAAATAAATCATCATCAAAACAAATTTCATTTCACGGTGTATGTATGAATTGTCAACACAATAAGTATACATACATATCCCTAAACACAATTGAGTCCATATATAGATTTGCATGAAAGGCGAATGACTCAAGGGGTATACATGTATATCTTAAGTTTGGCAATACAAACATATACATGAAGTGAAACACACAATCACAAGACAAATTCAAAAATGAGAATACAAGTTTAAAATGTATGAATCATCAAAACTAGATTATACTAGCACATTTAATGGGTTCAAATAAGCATTCAACTCAAACATATATAGATTTATTTGTGGCCCACTATATGCACGAATATATACCTAGTCTTAATGAAAACTAACATCTAAACATGTAATCAACACATGAAGCATAAAACACGATAAATATTAACATAATGATTATTATGCAAATCCACATGTTATTAAACCTATGACAAACATGATAGCTAAAACACACGGTGAGAACACAAAATATGGGTATATAAACATGGGTGTCTCAAAATGCTATACATGCATGTCAAGGATCTAATAAACATGGCATTATCATAATAATCACCAAATAATGAAACATGCTATAAATATCAAAGATATGAAATACAAATCATATATGATCAATATGTACATGCATGTGCATTAGATCTAGGTCATACAAATTAGTTTAACCAAGGTGAAAACACAAAAATATAAGTCCATATAAAACATGGATGTTTCAACCAACTAATAAGTATAACACTAATCTAATTAACATGACATATTCATGATGATCACTAAACATCAATCATGCTATGAAAGATAAACATGGAAAGCATGTAAACATAAGGAGTTAGAGATTCGATACCAAAACCAATGAGGGCACCGCTCTATTTCTCCAAAACAAAGGTGGTCCTCTCCACCAAACTTTCCCTTGAAAGTGATGCATCCATTTGATTTCCTTTAAGTCCGGAACGCATCTACTCCAAGGTGTCATCACTCTCACGTCATGTGAGAGCCCACACCTACATCAAAAACAATAGGAGGGATAGTCTTTGGTACCCATATCTTTTTGGGTCCATGGGGGTTAGTACCTTCTCTAACCCAAACAAACTTCTTTGCTAAATTCTTAACATGTAGATGATCATAGCAAAATTTAGCAAGATGGCCTTTTCGGCCACAATGTGTACATGTGTACACATGAGCATACATGTGTTGATAGTGTCCGTGTGGAGCATGTGTATGCCGTGGAGGGTGTGCATGCATAAAAGTTGGAACTTGTTTCTTACGAACCAAGGTTTCCAAGTGTGTATGGTTCTTAGCACATTGGCTCATAGTGGAGCCCAAACAATCCATTTTCTTCTTCAACATGTTTATATCATTTTTAATAGAAGAAGTGGAGCATGCAAGGGGTGATCTAGGTGAAACTACCCTAGCATGGCAAACATGTTCATCAATCTTATTTTTCAAAACAACATTTTCTTTAAACAAATATCTAAATCATTTGAAATAGAAATAATTTTATTTTTCAAAGCAACATTCTCTTTTAAAACAAAATCAATTTTTGAAGACAAGTTTTCATTTTTCTTCAAAATTGTTTCACAATTATTTTTAGACTTTAAAAGTTCATTTCTTTAAGTGCAAGATCTAATTGAGATTTTAATGAATCCCTTTCATTATAGACCTCAACCTTCTCTTGCAAAACACAATCAGTCTAGAATGCAAACTTTTATTTTCTTTTTCAATTTCTAGACTTTTATTTTTCAACAAATTATATTTTTCAATTAATTTTTCACATACAATAGATAGTTCTTCATTCAAAGAATGGGGATCAAAAAAATCATTTGAAGAACTAGCACAATCATCATTATCTAAGTGGGGTTCCGAATGTACCTCAAGGGAGTCATTCCCTTGGACCATGAAGCATCGTGAGTCGGATTCTCCACTAGATTCCTCTTCTTGGATTTGCACTTGAAGCTCGGAGGTGGTGGTTGTTGTCAACAAATTTCACACTGCAAAGGCGGAATCAATGTTAGAAACACACATAAGATAATCTTTAGGTAATGTGCTTCTAATAGCCTCTAGGGCTTGTGCATTGGCCCCTATATGATTGCTATCACTAATTAAGGATTCCTTGGTAATGGTAAGGTAAACTTTATGACATAGGGTTTGTAAATAAACGGTCATCCTAATCTTCCAAACATGAATGTTTGAAGGGTCAAACATAGGTGGGGTCATGAAGGCCATGGTAAACTATATGTGTGCAAACAAACAAATGCAAACAAAAGATTAGCAACCAAAAAGGATCTCACTCCTAGGATGTTAAGCCTAAGTATCAGGAGCACTAGCTCTGATACCAATTGAAAGGAACACCTAGAGGGGGTGAATAGGTGTTAGTGCTAATCTAAAACTTAATGCAAAACTAAGTGCGCTAAATGCGAAAGCTAATGCAAATCTTGCACAAACTTAATACAACACAACAAGTGTAGCCGAATTCCCCGTGAAGGGCTCTGGACTAACTCCTCTTGATTCCCCTTGAATGGGTTGAGGTGCTATGTGAAGCTCTTGTTGGTTAAGTATAAGTTAGGCACACACACAAGCAAGCCAAGCAAATAAGGATGAATAGCAATAAGAATATATGCAAGGCAACACAAGCAAATAGATATGTATGATATGAATTATGCTCAACACAAGCAAATATGATATGATGTTATGTATGATGCTTTGCACAAATAAATGAGAGAGAGTTGAGAGATGTTGGATCAAACGCAAACACACGGATATGTTTCGAGATTCGAGCCCCTAGCTCTACATCCCGCCTACACCACCGTGTAGGATTTCCAATCCACTATAGGAGTACCGAACTCCTCTCTCAATCCTTACAAAGCCACCGAGGCTATACAACCACAATCCACCTCTACCGAAGAGGGATAAGGCCCGTAGCCAATACAAACACAATCACCTCTACCGAAGAGGGATCCAACCACAATACCACTCCGATCAACCTCTACCAAAGAGGGATACAACAAAAGCAAGGAGGGTTTACAACTTAGAGGCTTAACCTCAAACACTTCTCTTTTTCTCTCTTTTCCACAAAACAAATAATCCTAATAGATTAGGATAGAAGATAGCTCAAGTGTGGAAAACTAGGTGTTTTTGGAAACAAGCAACAAAGAAAATACTTGGGAAAACTCTTGTAAAAGATAAAGAATGAAAACCAATACAAATATCCAAATTCCTATTTTCTTTGATTTTTCAAAAACCCAAAACACAAATCAAATTGTAAGTTTAAAGCCTAAAACACTTTTGAAAACTCTTTAAAAACACTTAAGAAGGTCTGAAATTTTTGCCCTTGAAAACTTCTACAAAAACTATGAAGAGATGGGGTATATATAGCCCCAATACAAAACTAGCCGTTAGAGCTGAGCTGGCAGCTCTGACAGGCAACGGTCGACCGGCCCGGTCGACCGCCAACGGTCAGAAATATGACCGTTGGGCAACTGCGGTCGACCGCCCCGGTCGACCCAAACAAACAGAGAGCACTGTAAGTGCCCCGGTCGACCCGAGTGGTCGACCATCCCAGTGCCTTCAAACGTGCACAGATTTGTGCACGTCGGTCGACCGGCCCGGTCGACCGACTTCACCCAAGTCGACTAGGTCAGGTGACTTAGTCGACTGATTGAAGCCTGGAACAGAAACTGAGTCAGAAAAACAGTTTAAAAATATTTTGAAAAAAAACTTTTAAGTCTTCTAAAAATTCACAAAACTTGTTTTAACATTTTGTATTGAAACACAAAATTGTGATAAAAATTTCAAGACATATATCAATCATATCAATTCATTTTTGAGTCTAGCAAATTTTATCAAAAACAAAACTTGTATTTTTATCAAACTTGATTTTTCAATACATGAATAGGAATATCAAAATAAGTTTGTCTAGCAAGTTAAAGCATGTATGTATAACTAGAATACATCTACTGTACATATAAAACATGTAAACTTGTTTTGATCTACTATTCATGAAAACCAAATCAAAAACAAAACTTTTTGTGTGTTGTGCACTTGAGCATATCAACTATACTAAACTTTACAAATGGATCTAAAACACACTATCTAAACTATGGATATCTAAGTCTTCTTGACGATCTTCATCTTCAAGTAGACTTGCTCCAAAACTCCATCCATGGGCTAGGCAATGTGTGATCTTGACGCTTTGGCCCTGGAATCATCATGAAAAGCTTCTAAACACCTTGTTGAAGCTAATCACCAACTAATATCTTGGTTAATGATCTGAAACTTAAACAACACAAGATTATTAGTAAACATAACTACATGTGTTAATCATCATCAAAACTAGAGTGGAAGGCCTTTGGGCCAACACAGGTACCATATCAGTGGTGGTCGACCCACGGATGGTCGGTGCTGAGCTGCAGATGCTATAAGTGTGGTAAAAGGGGGTGCCACAACTTCGGTGATGGGGTTCCGCTCATAGGATGATCGAATTTGAGATGCAGATGTTATGATATCGTTGGCGAAAGTTCTGGCCAAGAGATGGAGAAGTCTGAACAGTAGATGACACATCTACGATAGAAGAGAGAAGTCGCGACTGAGCTGAGGGCATTCGGTTGATTTGTTTTTTTTTTCTTTTTCATTTTGAAAAGAGCAAATTGCGTATAAGTGTTCCTATGTAAATTTGTACCCTTTTATCTTGAGAATATTTCCTTAAATTCTTATTAATGAAACGACGGAAGATTCTAACCTCCGATTCTATCTAAAAAAAATGACTGCTAAGTAGAACATAGACCATAAAAAGTATATGAACTAAAAAACAACTAAGCACGCACAAAATGATTAGAACAATGGAACTATTAAAATCAACATTTACTTTCATTGCGAAAAGCTAAAAGAAAACAAAACGATGCCCTCGGATTTATCGAATTGCAATCAAGTAGGAAAGGAAGTTGTAGCCGTGTGAGTCAGCATAATCGACCTACATAACAATAAGGTCCAATGCATACTGCATAGTCATACACAAGCAGGCGCCTAAAGCAACCTAGACAAAATTAACTTAGCTTTAACATCCCAAAAATACTCTAATTACTTGAAGAATAAAATAAAACAATGAACACAAATGAAAGAAACAAACTGTGTCAAATCTTTTTGTGATTTAGCTCCCAATACTGCCCTAACATTAATATTTCTAAGTGACTGTACACCAACCAACACAGTTTATCAACGTAAAAATGGTAAAAATCACTGAGATTACAAAATAAATGAAACAGGAAAGTAATTGGGAAGAACCTTGAAGATGAACTGTGGAGGCCCACTAAAAATAGAGAGAGTATCCACTCCTCTGCTGTGTGCTTGGAGCCTCTTCTGCTCACGAGGGGATATTTCCACCCCAAAGAATGATGAAGGCAACCCAAAAATTATTATAAATTTGCCATTATTTTTCTTTTGACAATTTCACCTATGGTAAAAAGTTCAAAAAACTCCTTTCTTCCTCCTCCACCCTCCTCCCCTCCTCCCTGTAAATACACCTAGAAGGGGGTAAATAGGTGTATGGCTATTCTAATGACAAATGATACAGAATTAAAACTAAATTGCAACACACTTAGTGTAACCAAAGAGTGTAGCCGAATTCCCGGTGAAGAGCTATGGACTATCTCCTCTAAATTCCTCTAAATAAGAATTTAGATGCTATTTGAAGCTCTCTTGGTTCAACACAAGTATGGTACACAAACAATATCAAGCATATATATGATATGAATAATATGATGCAATGTAAGATATAAGAGAGAGAAAGTTAGAGATAGCGGATCAATCGCAAACATAAAGATATGTTTCGAGGTTCGAGCCACTGCTCTACGTCCCCGCCTTCACACAGAAGGATTTCCACTAAAGCGTCCACGCAGGACTTCCCACGCAGGGAACCTCCACTGAGGATTTGGGTAATACAAACTTGGAGTATACAACTCCTCTCTCAAACAGCAACAACCTCTACACAATAGGCAAGGCACAAAGTCACACAAAATCAACCTCTCGGGATAGGCACAAAGCCAACACAATCACCTCTCACTAGAGGGATAGGCACAAAGCCAAACAACAATAATCACCTCTACACTAAGAGGGATAAGGTACTATGCCAAAACTCTAACCTCAATCACCTCTACACTTAGAGGGATACCAACACAATCAAATACAACCTCCACAATCACCTCTACACAGGAGGGATAACAACAAACATAAAGAAGGTTACAACTCTTGGTGATCTCAAAGACCACAAATCAATTTTCTCACCAAAAAATAAGATCCTATGACAGGATAGATATGATAGCTTAAGTGTGAGAAATCAAGGTGTTTGGAATCAAATCACAAAGAAAAATACTTGGGAAAATAACTGGAATAAGATAGAAATGAAGATCAAAACCAATATCTCAAATACTCTATTTTTCTTTAATTTTTTCAACCCTTGAAAACAAATGAAGATAAATCTTTTTAACCCAAAAACTGTTTCAAAAACTTGCTGTTAAACACTTGTAAAGATGAGAAAAATTGCTCTCTAAAAACTTGTTAAAAACTCAAGAGAAGGCATATATATAGCCTTTCAAAAATCTGCCCATTGGCAGTCTGAAAAGGGCAGAAAAGCGCCTCTGGTCGACCGCCCGGTCAACCAGTACAACAGTCATATTTCTGACTATTGTGCCTCCGATCGATCGCCCGGTCGAGCGGCCCCCACCTGAGAGTGGGGTGCTTTCAGTTGGTCGACCGTGCGGTCGACCGACCGAGTTAGCTAGCCATGTGCACGTCCTCGTGCACATCGGTAGACCGCTCCGGTCAACCGACCACTGGTCCGGTCGACCGATCCGGTCGACCGCCAGTTGATCTGGCAGGACTTTTAGGATGAAAAAAACTTGTCTTTTTAATTTTAATTAAATCCCATAAAATCACATATATTACACAAAAATAAGTTTTTATAAGATCTTTGAATACCAAACATGTGTGACAAAAAATCAACACATATTACAAACTATTTGAACCATTTTTGTGATATTGAAATTTGGCTTAAACACAAATTTCGTATTTTCTAAAAATCAAACTTTGAAATGGAATAAACACAAATTCCGTATTTTTCAAAAACTAAACTTTGAAATGGAAATCCAATTTTTCAAAACTCATGTGGATACAAAAATAAGATATTGAAACAAATTTGAAGCATGCTGTATATGGATAGAATCCAATATATATATAAGATATATATCTATGTTTTTGACATGAAATCTAAAATCGGGTTAAACCGAAAACCAAAACCAATAAACTTGTGTGTGTGTGTTTTTGTGTATGTGAACTTGAGCATATCAACACTATCTAATCTTTACACAAGATCTAAATATACTAAACTAAACAAACTGAGTCTTCTTGTCTCCAAGCCGACTCGATCCAAACGCGATCCAACGACCTTGACTCCAACCGAGTGCTAGATGCGATCTTGACACGTGAGCTCTTGAATCAATATGAATTAGCTCCAAAACTCCTTTGTTGAAGCTAACACCTACTAAGATCTTGATCAAATATCTGAGACTAATTAAACACATGATCATTAGTAAACTATAACTACATGAGTTAATCATCATCAAACTAGAGTGAAGGGCCTCTGGGCCAACACTCCCCTATATTGCTACCCACGCTCTCCCCCACCCCCCGGCCTCCCCCCCGCCCCCGGCCTCCCCCCCGCCTCCGCTCCCTCATTCCCCACCTCTTCCCCTCTGTTCCCCTCCCTCCGCCGGCCTCCGCCCCCTCCTTTCCCACCTTCCACACCTCCTCCCCCCCGGCCTTCGCCCCCTCCTTCCCCACCTTCTCCTTCCCCTCCTCCCTCTTCACCCCAAACGATCTCTAGATCTGTTCGGCCAGATCTGGCTGAGCAGAATTGGTCTGTTTGGCCAGATCTGAATTCTGTTCAGCCAGATTTGACCAAACAGATCTGGGGGGATAGAGTTTGTTGGGGGGAGGAGGGGGCGGAGACCAGCGGGGGGAAGGGGGAAGGGTAGAGGTGGGGAAGGAGGGGGATAAAGAGGGAAAAGAGGTGGGGAGGCCGACGGAGGTGAGCTATGGGAGGAGTGAGGGAGGAGCGGATAAGGGTGCAAACCGGGCGTGCAACGGTCCCAGTTTTCAATATCCTCAATTCATATAAACATCCTTATTAATCAATAGATATCATAATCATAACTGATTTTTCAAAATTTTCGGCAGCATCTCCTCTGTATTTTGTCACTTTGTCCAATGACCGTACATATAATTAGTAGCGCACATGGCTTATTATCAGTCTCAACAACATATATAAATATCAAATAATGTCCACACAGTATATTTACCAAGATATGATCAAAATCTCACAGGATAGAACTTTACTTTAGTGATTCACGCCTATGGCATAGCCTGCATTGAAGGAACATTAGGGAATGAGCTTTTTACAATCATGAGTCCAAACTTTACATCTGTACATCCGGTTCATGACTACTACACCATCAAGACTAAGTGATCCATGTATACACGTAAGTTACAACAAAAGTTTATAAATGAGCAAAAGCATTATCAAAATTGTCGCTATTCTATAGTGAGTGCAACCCGGTTTCGCAATTTCATCCACGTCTCTTCAAGCAAGACCCTTACCTTTGTTTTGCCCTGAAAATGTTTAATAAAAAATTGGGTGAGCTTGGAAACTCAATGAGTAAATTCTCATTTTATGTATTAAAGTTCTTCATAATTTAACCATTAGAAGGCAAAGGCTCATATATAGTAATTGTGTGATTATGGCAAAATTTTATAAGATGTCTCAACTACTATATGTCATTCTTCTTATTTCTCATACATGTAGAGATACACACGCACACACACAAAAAAAAAACAAATTCTATAGCTCCGTACTTTTGGTTTGTAGTTGCCATATACCTCATTCCTATTAGGAATCCGGAAATGCATACTTTATTTATGACAATTGGTTCTTATAAGGAACAAGGGGGGAAAATCAAAGTTATAATTTGAACAACACGGATACACCGTCTTCTTACCCCTCCGGCTCCCACCGGTCCCTTCCTTCTAATTAAAGCATTTCATTTACTCTTCTTCTATCCCCACCGACTCCTGTTGGCCCCTTCCTTCATCTAACACCCTTCTTTTTTTTAATAACACCATTTTCTATCCCCACCGGCTCCCGCCGGTCCCTTCCTTCATCTACCCTCACAAAAACAATATGCAACTCAACACAGCACTCACAACCACCAATTTACACAGAAACATCACTCGTATGGATTATACCGATTATATAGAGATATGCCAAACATATAAATTTATGTAACATATTTTTCATGAGGAAGGCACTACATCAAATCACAGGATACATCACCAAGAAAATTTCTAAATCTACGAGTAACCATAATAATACAAGTTCATGCTACTTTACATTCAAGTACATATACTTATAAACGATTTCAACGATTCCTGGTTGGTTTCCGTCTTTACTTCACTTGTGCTCTTTTTCATTTAACATTTAACTAGTTCCATTGTTTCTTGTATATAACATTTATAGCTACTTATTTCATATAATTATTTAACCAACCAAGTCCTCATTAGAGGAAATATGTAAAACAGTGCCTAATTGAACTTATAATACGTTCATTTCCTACATAACATTCTCTAGCTAAAAGCAAATTAAGGTTGAGAGTTTACTTACTTGACTATGGCAAATTTTTCACTAGATACTCATCGTTTACCCTTCCGAGCAATAGCCCTAATGATGGAAACATAAAGGTTTATATTAACATCATAATAATCTAAAAATTTTAGGGGATCACTTAAAGTTTATGTAGAAATTACCTTGTTAAAACTTCAGTCTGAATTTAAACTCTCTTGGCTGCTGATTTTAGCCTCTAAGGTTCAGATCTGGCCTGAAATCAACATCCCTCCAAGATCTAACCCTTGATGAACCACCCCTCCTCACTTTGAACCAAAAAACCCACCTCCTCCACCTTTGCGCACAGCCAAGGCTGGCTGTACGTGCGTGCGCGCCTGATGTCTGCGCGTGTGGGTGCGGCCTGCCGCGATCCTGTAGCCGGAGAAAGGGGGTTAGAGGGTAGGGAGAGGAAGAGAGAGAGAGAGAGGGAGAGAGTCTGCTTCTGGGGGATTGCTCAAGGAGGAGAGAGGTTTTAGGGATTTAGGGTTTTTTTTTAAGTAGCCATGAGGGAGAGGAAAATTATTAGAGAGAGGAGATGGGTATTGGGATTTTTCTCTTTTTAATTATCTATTTAATCCTCTATTTTCCTCTCATGCCACATGCCATGGCTAGCCTTTTCCAATAGCCACATGTCCCCTCCTAAAAATAAGAAGATCCTAGCCCTAGATCTCCTTCTACACATGCATACCTACTCCCCTTAAAAAATCTCTAAGAATTTAATTGTGCCATGGCCTAAGTTAAACATTGTATTAATATTCTTATTGCATCAAATTTTGACACATGCACAAGATTATTTATAACATAATACTCTCCTATTTAAGTTATTTAATATAGAGTTAAAGGAATTATTTGTTATAACATTATACCAGATAATTTGGATTATTAGGGTTTTAAATCGAAATTACTTAAATGGGATGTTACAGTTCTACCCCTCTTAATGAAAGTTTCGTCCTCGAAACTCAGCATACCTCTAAATAAGTGTGAAAAAAGATTCCGCATTTCTTCTTCCGTCTCCCAAGTCGCCTCGTCAACTTTATGACTCCTTTAGAGTACTTTCGCCAGTGGATACCCTTATTCCTTAGCAGTTTACTTTGTGATCTAGGATTTGCACCGGCTTTTATGCATAAGATAAATCTCTCTGAATCTGCATTGGCAGATTAGTGAGGATGTGGTTGGGGTTTGATATATATTTCCTTAACTGAGATACATGAAACACATTATGAATCTTTCCATCTTCGGAGGCAAGGCCAATCGGTATGCCAGCGGCCCTGTCCTTTCTAGTACTTCAAAATGTCCCATATATCAGGGATTTAACTTATTACTCTTGCCGATCCGCACTACTCCTTTAATGGGGGTCACCTTCAGAAATATCCTATTTCCTATGGCAAATTCTAGTAACACGTGACGTTTTTCTGTGTAGGTCACCTAGAGGGAGGTGAATAGGTGACTAGGTAATCTAATGACGAATAATATGGAATTAAAAACTATTTAAGCAAACTTAAAACTATCATGCAAAACACACAAAGTATAACACAAGAGTGTAGTCGAATCCGGTGAAAGGCTCTGGACTATCTCCTCATGATTCCTCTAGATAAGAGTTGAGGTGTCGCTATAACTCTCTTGGTTGAATACAAGTGTGAATAAACAATCCCAAGCATATATCAATTGAGCACAATTATATTAAGCATATAAAAGCGATAAACAATATAAGCATGCAAGATATAAACACAAGTGAGAGATAGAGAGCAATCACAAACACGGGAGATTTGTTTCGAGGTTCGAGCACTCTTGCTCTACGTCCCCGCCTTCAACACTATGAAGGATTTTCACTAAAAACCGATCCCACCGGATCACTCGGTGCTGCAACACCTACAACGAGTCACACTAGAACTCCTTGAACTCACTAGTTGCTCTCTTGTTCCCGCAGGAACAACACACGCAAGCACACTAGCTTGCCGAGGCTGCACCTCTATACCGAGCTCCCACAAGAACTTGAAATAATACGAACCCGTAAGTTCGCCTCCTCAAATACAAGATGAAACATTTTGGTGATCTCAACCCTTTGATCACCTAAAACTCTCTCACAACAAAGATCCCTCTAGGATTGGTATAGCAATGGAAAGCTCAAGTTGTGTGAGAAAAACTTGGATAGATTTTGTGGTGAAAAACTCAAAAAATCACTTTTGAAAACCCTCTTGAAAAACTCTCCTTTTGATATGGAAATATTGCTCTAAAACATATGGAGCAAACCACTAAGATAGGTAGGAAAAATAGCTAAAAAACTCTCTTAAAATCTTGTAGAAAACAGCCAAAAATAACCCCATATAAATAGGCTCCAAAAACTAGCCGTTGGGGACAGCTCATTAGGAAATCCTGATGTCGATCGACCGCCTGATCGACCGGCCAACGGTCTGATTTCTGACCGTTGTGCCATCAGTCGACCGCCCGGTTCACCGGCCAAGCCTTTCAGTCGACCGCCTGGTCGACCGGCCAGCACTCGAGAGTTGGGTGCTTTCAGTCGGTCGATCACCCAATCGACCGGCCTACTATGCCTGGCCTATGCACGTCCCTCGTGCACATCGGTCGACCGCTCCGGTCGACTGACCACTGGTCCGGTCGACCACCAGTGTATCTGGCTAGGTAAATAGGGATTGAAAACTTAAATTATTTAATGCCAATTAAATCTCATGAATCTCATAAATTCGACAAAAATAAGTTCATCAATATACTTTAATATACAAACATGTTTGATTAAAAATCAATACATATTTCAAACATTTTGAATTATTTTTGTGATATAGAAATTTTGGCCTTAAAAAAAATCTATATTTTCAAAAATAATCTCAAATTGAAAAACGATTTTTTTCAAAATTTCTCCAAATACAAAAACAAGATATTTTAAACACTTTTGAAGCTTAGTGTGTGTGTGGATATGATCCACTACACATATAAAATGAAATATCTATGTTTTTGATAATAAACTCTAAAATGATTTTTGATAAATCCAAAACGATATTTTTCTAAACTCAAAATTATCTTATGAAAACACATATAAATTTTGTGTGTGTATATGACTTGAGCATTCCACAACTAATCTATCCTTTACATTTTATCTAAAAATAAATCTTAACACTTACAAACTTGACACGAGTCTTCTGAAAATCTTCTCTTGAAAATCTTCTTCTCTTTCTTGACTTGGTTCAAATCTTAATCCAACGAGCTAGATTCCTCTTGAGTACTTGATGCAATCTTAATGCACGAGCTCTTGAATCAACACGTGCTAGCTCTAAAACTTGACTTCGAATCCTTTATTGAAGCTAAACACCTACTAAGATCTTGATCAAATATCTGAGACTAAATAAACACAAGATCATTAGTACTATAACTATATGAGTAATCATCATCAAAACTAGAGCGATGGGCCTTTGGGCCAACAATCTCTCCCTTTTGATGATGATAAAACTCATGGAGTTATTGAAAAACACCTAGAGGGGGGTGAATAGGTGTAAATGCTAATCTATAAACTAAATGTACTAAATGCGGAAGCTTAAAACAAATATTGCAACACACTTAATACAACACACAAGTGTAGCTGAATTCCCCGTGAAGGGCTCTGGACAAACTCCTTTAGATTCCCCTAAATATGGGTTGAGGTGCTATATGAAGCTCTTGTGGTTAAGTATAAGTGAGGCACACACACAAGCAATCCAAAGCATATACAAGATATAGCAATATGAAATATGCAAGGCACAACACAAGTATGAATGATATGGCAATATGAATAATGCAATACACAAATAAAAGAGAGAGAGTTAGAGAGACAATGGATCAAACGCAAACACAAAGATATGTTTCGAGGTTCGAGCCCCTAGCTCTACATCCCCGCCTTCACCACCGTGAAGAATTTCCAATCCACTATCTCCCACCGAGGTAACCTCCACCGAGGAGGATTTGTTACAACAAAGGGAGTACCGAACTCCTCTCTCAAACACCGCCTCACAACCGAGGGGTAGGCCCGTAGCCAAACAACAACCAACAATCACCTCTACCGAAGAGGGATACAAACCACCAAGCTCCACCTCTCACTAGAGGGAGCAAACCACAAGCCTCAACCTCTACCAAAGAGGGAGTAAATACCAACCCAATACAACAACCTCAACCTCTACCAAAGAGGGAGCAACACAAGAAATCAAGGGTTTACAACAAGTGGTATGTCTCAACCACAAACCTCTTTCCTTTTTCCACAAACAAAGATCCTAAATAGAATAGGATAGAAGATAAGCTCAAGTGTGGAAAACTAGGTGTTTGAAAAACAAGAACTCAAAGAAAAATACTTGGGAAAACTCTTGTAAAAGATAGAAAATAAAAGCCAAGACAAATCTCCCAAAATTCTCTTTTCTTTGATTTTTCCAAAACCTAAAACAATATAAAGATAGATCTTTTTGACACTTAAACTCTTTTGAAAACTTCTTTTAAACACCAAGATAGAGAGAAATTTTAGCTCATCAAAACTTGGCAAAAATCCCAAAGGAATGGGGTTTATATAGGCCAAAACAGAAACTAGCCGTTAGGCTGATCTGGCAGCCTGACAGTCCTAGCGGTCGGCCGGCCGGCCGACCGCCAACGGTCAGAAATGTGACCGTTGGGGCAACCCGGTCGACCGCACGGCCGACTGCCCAGATACAGAGAGCAGACTCTCTGTTCCGGTCGGCCGCCGGCCGACCGCCCAGATACAGAGAGCAAGGCTCTCTGATCCGGTCGGCCGCCCGATCGACCGGCCCACTGTGCTGCTAGACGTGCACAAGGCTGTGCACGTCGGTCGGCCGTACCGGCCGACCGGGCTAGTCTGTCAGCCACAGTCTGGGTCAAAACCTGGGTAAAAAAATTTTTGAAAATTCTTTTATCTCTTTTAAAATTACCATAAAAATTGTTTTATCATTTTACTTTGATAAACAAACTTATGATAAAAATTTCAAGACATATATCAACATATTCAATCATTTTTGTGTCTTGCAAGTTTTATCAGAAACCAAAACTTGTATTTTATCAAACTTGGATTTTCAATAGGAAATCTAATTTTTCCTAAAACTCATGAATAGACATATCAAAATAAGTTTGTTAAAGATATGAAACATGTATGTATATTGAACACATCTAATATACATAAAAACCAATTAAACTTGTTTTGATCAACTATTCATGAAAACCAAATCCAAAATATGAAACTTGTGTGTATTGTGCACTTGAGCATATCAACTATACTAAGCTTTACAAATGGATCTAAACACACTAAAATTAGGATACCTAAGTCTTCTTGATGATCTTCATCTTCAAGTCGGCTTGGTTCCAAACGTGATCCACCGAGTGCAAAAGTATGATCTTGATGCTCGGGCACGGGAATCACCAAGTGAAGGCTTCCAAACTCCTCTTTTTGAAGCAATCACCAACTAATATCTTGATTAATGATCTGAGACTAAAAATATAAGAATATTAGTAAACATAACTACATGAGTTAATCATCATCAAAACTAGAGAGGAAGGCCTTTGGGCCAACAGTTATATATGCATGGATTAAAGATAAGCTTCATAGAAGCTCCCCCATTACTCATGCATAACAATAAACATAAATATATTCAATGAAGTGCATAAAACTAAACAAACATATATGCATAAATAAGGAGATAAACATACATAAACTCACCAAATTCTTCTCCCCTTTTACATAAATAAAACATATATGTATAAACAAGAAAATAAACATGCATATATAAACTCTCAAAATTCTTCTCCCCCTTTTTGTCAATCATCAACAAAGGGGCGAAAACAAGTCAAACAATAAAGATCTATATGCGATATACATTCATGAAGAAGAGAGACGTAAAGTTAGCTCCTCTGCATACATGCATTACATGAAGAAGGGATGACAAGACCCCAACCCACATAAAGAATAATATACAATGCATAAGCGGAGATGTTAAGCTCCCCTAACACACGTGTATCACATAAAAAAGAGATGACAAACTCCTCAATTTGAGATACACTCAACATGAATTTATATATAGAGAAGATGTTAAGCTCCCCTTGTATATATGCAATACATATCAAAACATTTTGAAACCAAAAAAATAATTTGAACTTTTAGAAGTCAACAAAATAAATTTTGATACCAATGAAATTGTAGTCGACAAAACATAAGTTGGTACCACTTGTAAATAAACAAAACTTTTAAGATACCACTTGTAGATAAACAAATTGAAATACCAAAAGAGAATAATGCATAAGCTTATTAAGATACCAATTGATATTTAGATTTAAGTCAAGCTTAGTATAAACATAATTTGTGTTTTAAGATGTAAAGATATTGTAAGCACATCAAATTATATATATGTATGAAAAATGTATATACCAATTGAAATTGATACTAATTGAATTTTGAAGCATACATATATAAGAAAACATATATGAGTATACACAGATGAAATAACATGAAGATCATGTGTTTAACTCATAACTACCACCCTATTCATGTACATGTTAAATAGATTTTCAATTTTGAGCATATAAGGCATGATCGCCCATCCAACCGCCCTTTAAGGGTAGAAGTTTTCAAAAATATGATTTGAAAATAGTTATAAATTAAAAACACTACCAAGTAAATAATAAATAACTAGATTAAAGTAGTTTTTGAAAAACTAGTTAAAAATTCTTCAAAACATGAAACCAAATCATATATTCCATGAATCATTACTAAGAACACAAAAGTTGTCACTCAAGATTTATAAGGCTAAAAAATGTGTTCATAAAACAAGTATATAAGTAAATAAAAATAATGTGAGTGCACAAGAATCATGTGAATAGCATATCCATGAAATAATCAATAAAGCTCAAAGTAAACATGAATTTCTTTTATCAAAACTATGAAAATCATAAAATTTATTTTTCATTAAAAATAAGTTTTAGGGTATATGTATGTTCAATCAAAACTAAAAATATACATACATATCCTAAATACAAAAGATTTATAACAGAATTTGCATGAAGGCAAGTGACTCAAGGGTCTACATGTATATTTATAAGTTTTAGATAAAAATAATATATACATTGAGCAAAATATGAACAAAAATAGGAAAACATGTGTAAATGAAGGAATCATCAAAACTAGGTTATACATGTATATGTAATGAGTACAAATGAGTATTGAAGCACAAACATATAATAATGAAGTGTAGCTCACTACTTGTACAAGTATATACATAAGTTTTAATGAATTACATCTAAATAAGTAATCACCACTTGAAGCACAAAAACATGTTCAATTAAAATAATGAGCATTGAAATCAAAACATGCTAAAAACATTTATATTAAAGCATGTAAATAAAAATGAGAGTTAGAGATAGCTACCAAAACCAATCGGGCTCATCTTTTGATCTCCAAATTATGGTGGTTCTCCCACCAAACTTTCTTGATAGCGATGCATCAATAGAGTATGTTCATCTAGCTTCATATGTATCCACCACCAAAGCACCATACCTCTCACGTCATGTGAGAGCCCACACCTACATCAAACATAAGAGGTGGGGATTTTGGTACCCATTTTCTTTTGGGTCCACGGAGGTTAGCATCATAAGGAACCCAAATATTTATTAGCAAAATTTATAGAATTTACCTTATCAAAATAAAACTTTGCAAAATGGCCTTTGTGGTTACAATGTGTACATTTTTACACTCTAGCATGCATATAAGAATGAGTGTGATCATGATGTGCATAGTGTGTATATGTATGCCGTGGGTTATGTGCATGAACATGTGGAGCTTGTTTCTTTTGAAATAAGGTTTCAATTTAGAATGGTTAAATGCATAATTTCTCAAAGTTGAGCTTAAACAATTTGTTCTATTTTTCAAGACTTGAATTTCATTTTTATCAATAGTAGCATGAAAAGCATGGCAAAAATGAGAATCAACAATCCTTTTCTTTAGAAATATTTTCTTTTTCTTTTGAAACAAATTTTCTTTTCAAAGAGTTGTTTCTTCTAAAATAATTTCTTTTACTTTTTCCACCAAAATAATTTTATTTTTTAAAGAATTATTTCCTTCACAAATATCATTTAATTTTGAAGACAAGAAAATATTCTCCTTTTCCAAAAATTCATTTTTTTAAATGATTTCAAATTTATTTTGAAAAGAATTCTTTTCTTTTGAAATGGAATTATATTTATTCTTCAATCTTTTATGATCCTTTTAAGCAAATCATATTTTTCAAGAAGTAGTTGATAAAATAAAGCAAGCTTATTATATGACATATCAACATCCTCATTAAGCTCGGATTCATAATTTACCTCAAGGGGGTTATCCCCTTGGACCATGTAGCATATGTTGGAAGCATCACTTCCATCATCCGAGTCGCTCCCCGCATAGTATTGCTTTTGTTCGCCAAGGGAGACTATAGTATTCCATACTACAAAAGCCAAAATTAGCAACCCTAGATAAATATTCATCATTTAGGGTACTCTTTAAAGCATGAAGGGCTTTTGCATTTGCATCTAGATGTTTGCCATTTAAACAATATGAATCATTAATGGTGGCAAGATAAACATGAATACCTAGGCTTGAGGTACATTGACATCTTAACTTTCTAAAATTAAATGTTAAGAATATCAAACATGGGAGGTGTCATGAAATCCATATGTGTGTAAAAAAATATTGTGATTAGCTAAAATGAGGATCTTTAACTCAAGGTTGTTAGACCCAAATCAAGAGCATTAAGCTTTGATACCACTTATAGGTCACCCAGAGGGGGGTAAATAGGTGACTAGCTAATCTAATGATGAATAATGCAGAATTAAAAACTATTTAAGCAAACTAAAAAACTATTATGTAAACACACAAGGTATAACACAAGAGTGCAGCCGAATTCTTGGTGAAGGACTCTGGACTATCTCCTCAAGATTCCTCTAGATAACAGTTGAGGTGCCGCTATGGCTCTCTTGGTTGAATACAAGTATGAACAAGCAATCCAAAGCATATATCAATTGAGCACAAATATATCAAGCATATAAAAGAGATAAACAATATAAGAATGTAAGATATAAACACAAGTGAGAGATAGAGAGCAATCGCAAGCACAGGAGATTTGTTTTGAGATTCGAGCACCCTTACTCTACGTCCCCGCCTTCAACACTATGAAGGATTTTCACTAAAAATAAATCCCACAGGATCACTCGATGTCGCAACACCTACAACGAGTTCACACTAGAACTCCTTGGAGTCACTAGTCCTTCTCTTGTTTTCGCAGGAACAACACATGCAAGCACACTAGCTTGCCGAGGCCGCACCTCTATACCGAGCTCCCACAAGAACTCAAAACAATACGAACCCGCAAGTTTCCCTCCTCAAATACAAGATGAAACACTTTGGTGAACTCAACACTTTGATCACCTAAAACTCTCTCACAACAAAGATTCCTATAGGATTGGTATAGCAATGGAAAGCTCAAGTTGTGTGAGAAAAACTTGGATAGATTTTGTGGTGAAAAACTCATGAAATCACTTTTGAAAACCCTCTTGAAAAACTCTCCTTTTGATATGGAAATATTGGCTCTAAAACATGTGGAGAAAACCACTAAGATAGGTAGAAAAAACTAGCTTAAAAGCTCCCTTAAAATCTTATAGAAAACAGCCCAATCAGCCATAAATAGGTGCAAAAAACTAGCCGTTAGAGATAACTCAGTAGGAAATCCTGCTATCGGTCGACTGCCCGGTCGACCGCCCGGTCGACCCGAGAGTTGGGTGCTTTCAGTCGGTCGACCGCCCGGTTGACCGGCCTACTATGGCTGGCCTGTGCATGTCCCTCATGCACATTGGTCGACCGGTCCGGTCGACAGACCACTGGTCCGGTCGACCGCCAGTGAGTCTGGCTGGGTAAATAGGGATTGAAAACTTAGATTATTTAAGGCCAATTAAATCCCATAAATTCTCATAAATTCTACAAAAATAAGTTCATTAATATACTTTGATATACAAACATGTTTGATTAAAAATCAATACATATTACAAATATTTTGAACTATTTTTGTGACATAGAAATTTTGGCCTTAAATAAAAATCTGTATTTTTCAAAAACAATCTCTAAATTGAAAAACAATTTTTTCAAAACTTCTCCAAATACAAAAACAAGATATTTTAAACACTTTTGAAGCTTAATGTGTATGGATATGATCCACTACACATATAAGATGAAATATCTATGTTTTTCACAATAAACTCTAAAATGAGTTTTTGATAAATCCAAAACGATATTTTTCTAAACTCAAAATTATCTTATGAAAACACATATAAATTTTGTGTGTGTATATGAACTTGAACATTCCACAACTAATCTATCCTTTATATTTTATCTAAAAATAAATCTTAACACTTACACACTTGACATAAGTCTTCTGAAAATCTTCTCTTGAAAATCTTCTTCTCCTTCTTGACTTGGTCTAAACCTTGATCCAATGAGCTAGACTCCTCTTGAGTACTTGATGCAATCTTGATGCGCGAGCTCTTGAATCAACACGTGCTAACTTCAAAACTTGACTTCGAATCCATTGTTGAAGCTAAACACCTACTAAGATCTTGATCAAATATCTGAGACTAAATAAACACAAGATCATTAGTACTATAACACATGAGTTAATCATCATCAAAACTAGAGCGACTGGCCTTTGGGCCAACAGTCTGCATATGATTTTTATCGATTCTGAGCTGCCACTATTCTTCACATTATTATCTTGATTTTCTCTGTCTTTTTTTTTTGTACCAGGTCAGGGCCCAACAATCCTCGGTCTCCAACCTTTTTCCAACAAATGGGAGACCTATACCTTCTACCATACAGAGCTTCAAACGGTGGCATTCTAATAGTCAATTGGTAGCTGTTGTTGTATGCAAATTCCACTAAAAGTATATACTTCTCCCAGTTATCTCCAAAATTCAATATACATGCCCTCAGCATGTCTTCTAATATCTGAATGGTCTGCTCTGATTGTCCATCAGTTTGTGGATGTGCCAACGTACTTCAGTGTAGTTTTGTCCCCAAAGTCTTAGATAAACTCACCCTGAATCTTGGTAAAAAGTGAGGATCCCTTTCTAACACAATTGTTTCGGGTACCTCATGTATCCGAACTACTTCTCTGAGATAAATTTGTGTCAACTTTTCCATCGAGTAATTCATTCGGACGGGTAGGAAGTGTGCGGACTTCTTGAGTCGACCCACAACTACACATATAGCGTCATGTCCTTATGGTGATTGGGAAAATCCTGTAACAAAATTCATAATGATGTGACTCCACTTCCACTCAGGGGCCGGTAAGGGCATCAACAATCCTGGGGGTTCTTGTGCTTGGCTTTAACTTGCTGAGATGTTAAGCACTTTAGCACAAAGTTAGCTATGTCCCTTTACATGGCTTCCCACCAAAAATTTACTCGAAGATCTTGGTACATCTTCGTTACTCCAGGATGCACAGTGTAGGGAGTGTGATGAGCTTCTTCCATAATCTCCTCCTTAAGCCTAGTATCTTGTGGTACACATACACGATGACCAAATTTTAATACTCTTTTATCAGAAGTGAAACCCTAAATTTTCCACCTTGAATCTTCTACAAAATTCTTCTGATCTTGTCATCTTTTTGTTGCACTTCTTTGATTCGGTCATATAGGTCATATTGAATACTAACCTGGTTTGCCCAGCTTATTACAACCCCCAGTTCTCTTACCTAGACATTCAGTTGTATCCTTTTTAATTCTCCCAATAGTCTTGATTGTTGAGTTTTCAATGCAACTAGTGATCCTTCTGACTTCTGGCTTAGGGCATCGGCTATGACATTGGTTTTCCTCGGGTGATAATGTATGGTTAGGTCATAGTCCTTTATCAGTTCCAACCATCTCCATTGTCACACGTTTAGTTTCTTTTAGGTGAATATATATTTCAAACTCTTGTGGTTTGTATAAATTACACATAATACTCCGTACAAGTAGTGTCTTCATATCTTCAAGGCAAAAACAACCGCAGCTAATTCTAGATCATGTGTAGGATAATTCTTTTCATGATTCCTTAGTTGCTTGGAGGCATAGGTTATAACTCTTTTGTGCTGTATCAACACACACCGTAACCCTTGCTTGGATGCATCACTGAATATGACATATCCTTGATCCCAGAAGATATGGCTAGGACCGAGGCTGAAATTAGCCTATCCTTCAATTCTTGAAAACTTTTATTTTGGCTCTCCCCCCAAATAAACTTGACACCCTTTTTTGGTTAGCATGGTTAGGGGCAATGCTACTTTGGAGAACCCTTCTACAAATCTTCAATAGCAACTCGCTAGGACTAAGAAACTTCGAATCTTCTTAACATTTGTGGGTTGGGGCCAACCCTTAATTGCCTCAATTTTTGCAGGGTCTATGGACACTCCTCTACTAAATATAATGTGTCCAAGGAAACTCACTTGATCTAACCAGAACACACACTTCTTAAACTTCGCATACAGTTATTTTTCTCTTAATGTTTGGAGTATTATCCTCAAGTGCTCCTTGTGCTCCTTCTTATTCTCTATAATAGACTAATATGTCATCAATGAACACCACCACAAATCAATATAAATAGGGTTGGAATATTCTATTCATCATGTCCATAAATGTCGTTGGGGCATTAGTCAGCCCGAAAGGCATTACAAGGAATTCAAAATGCCTATGTCTGGTTCTAAAAGCTGTCTTAGGTACATTATCTTGTTTAATCTTCAATTGGTGTACGCTGATCTTCGATTAATCTTCGAGAATACGCTGGTACCCTGAAGTTGGTCAAACAAGTCATCAATCCTAGGAAGTGGATATCGGTTCTTGATGGTGATTTCGTTCAACTCTCTATAATCAATGCATAACCTCATACTCCCGTCCTTCTTTTTAACAAACAGCACCGGGGCTCCCCAGGGTGACACGCTGGGTCGAATAAATTCTTTATCCAGCAATTCTTGCAGTTGGTTCTTTAATTCCTTCATTTCAGCTGGAGCCATCCTATAAGGCACTTTAGAGATAAAACTTGATCCTGGAAGCAAATTAATAAAGAATTCGATCTCTTTGTCTGGGGTTAAACCTAGTAACTTTTCTGAAAATACATCAGGATACTTCTTCACCACTGCTATATCTTCTAACTTCAATCCAGTTTCCTCCTTATCCATCACCGCTGCTAAGAACCCCTGGCACCCTCGCCTCAACAGTGCTGTGGCCCTAAAATCTGATATAATTTTTATCTCCTCTCTATTCTTTACCTCATTGAAGGTAAATTTCAGAATTCCTTCCATTTTGAAAAATACTCTCTTATGATAACAACTCACATGGGCATGGTACTTGGATAACCAATCCATTCCTAGAATGGCATCATATTCCATACCTCCTAATCTTATTAGATCGACCAATGTTTTTACTTCTCCTATTATAACTTCATATTTTTTAAAGCATTTACTAGCAATCAATTCCTCCACTAGAGGGGGTGATATAATTAGTTCAAATTTCAAAGTTTCAGGTTCCTTATTTAATTTGGATGCACAAGTAGCAGAAAAAAAGAATGTGTGGCAACAAGGTCAAATAATACTCAGGCTATATGCCCCATGATGCAGATAATACCTTCTAGTGCGACATTTGATACTTGAGCTTCCTGTTGGGTCAAGGCATTCATCTTTCCCTAAGCTCTAGGTTGTTGCACTGAAGATTGAGTCATTGCCAGTCTGTTTGTATTGGACGGTCACTTGGAGGACTGTTGTGGTCCCTGAAATGGAGTAATACCCTTACCTCGCCTTTCAGTCCCATATCCCAAACTCCGGTATCCATGTAGTATTGGACACTCCTTCCTTAGGTGACCAATACTGCCACATGTGAAACATTGCCTGCCTTGAATGCAGTTGCCCATATGATTCCTATTACACCTGGGGAACCATGGGTTTCTAGTTAAATTTGGAGGAGGCGGGGGTATCGATTGGGGCCGGGGCAAGAATCCTCTCCTATTTCCTGTACCACCAATGATACCTTGAAACGGGTACCACCGATGATCCCGTATTTCTATTAAATTTGAGATTTGACCCTCTAGAGCCATGTGTCTCCCAGCATCGAAAATGCTTAGATGGAGGAAATTCTTGTTCGGGACTTCTTGATCTTCCATTATGTCTCATTCGACTTCTAGTGCCTTCTCCACAGCTTGAACATAGTTCTGAAGTTGGAACGGAACAAGTTTGCTTCTAATCTCAGGCCTTAATCTCCATACAAAGCTCTTCATTCTATCTTCTTCTTCCCGGACCAACCTTACTGCACATCTTGACAGTTGTGTGAACCTGATATCATACTGACTCATCGACATTTGACCTTACTTTAATTCTTAAAACTCCAAGGCAAGCTTATCCTTTTCTACCTCCGAAATGTACTTCTCATTAAATTTTTGGACTAGAAAGCTCCAAGTGAGCTCTTCCCCAGCTGACTCAGCTTCACCCTTTACCATCTCCCACCAATGTTCCACCTCTCCTTGGAACATAAAAGTGGTGAAAGTCACTCTTTGATTTTTCGTGCATTCCATAACATCTAGTATTTTGACAATCTAGCGGAGCCACTCCTCAGCTTGCATTGGGTCGGCTTCCCATCTAAACGCTGGCGGGTGCAGCTTCTGAAATTTTTCTAGAGCTTTATGCGTGTTTGTCTTGGCTGCAAGCTATGCCAACCACTCAGATATTTTGTCAAGGATTCTCTGACCTACACTGGGTTGTTCTACCACAACCTTGTGGTTAGCAGGGGCTGGACGCTCCCTACTGCACTGTGCGGCGGGGCATTGCCTTCCGGATCAGTATCCTGAGGTGGAAGATTCAAGTCTATCTACTCCTAAAAGTGCAACCAATCTATTAATAATAATATTCATAATACAGAACCGATTATTTATATATAAACCACTACTTTCATTTACAACTTCAAAAAGTGTTACAGGGACAAGATTTACAATTAAGCACATCTAAACAAAACATACAAAAATATCATAGTTAATCACATTTTCCACAGGCATTACCTTACAAAATACATAAACCCTCCAACCCTAAAAAGCTCAGAAGAAATAGGAGAGCCGAGTCATTCCTTCCCAAGATACTATACATCCCATTCTTGTATAAGGATTTTCATTAGAGCCAGTGGAGCCTATCTCTTTACTGCTATCCTCTGGTTCATTTTCTTCCGTGTTGATTTCTTTAGGATCTCTTTCCTCGGGATCTTCCTCCTCTGGGTCTTCCTCCTTTAGGTATTCTTCCCCTTTTATCATGGTATCTCACCACACCTCCAATAATCATGATCACCATACAGATCTCAATTTTGGGCTCAGCTAGAGTTCTACCAAACTCCTCCAAAAAGTATCCTTCATTGGGAATCTATTCCATCACCGAGGGTGGTATCAAGGCTCTCGGTCTTGGTAGATCCTTAATAATACTCTCAGCATCAACCACTATATCTATGTTTTCTTCTTCCTCCATGCGACATCGTCGTTATCCATGCCCAAGGAGTCATGAAAGATCATTTTGGATCAGTTTCATCTGATCGTACTCCAACTTATAGTATTAACCTCCCAGCTTGATCCATCCGATCTTGAGCTACATGAGGAGAATCCTGTCATCTCAAAGTCTCCCATCTGCAGAAGTTAAGGACTCTTATCAGGTTCATTCCAGATATATAAATCTCAAGATAATAAAACTATGGCGTCACTAGGCTTGTAAATTCTAAAATATTGTATTAAGTGCTTTAAATTGACTGCATGTAATCATTCTTACAATCTGAAGTAACTTTGACTTGCATGAAATTTTAGCCGTCGTCTCATTCCAGTGTCCCAGACCACTGGCGTTCCATGCTAAAGGGCACACACCCTTTCCATGAGACATTCGAATTAAAGTATGCGGGTACTCCAATTCGATTATGAGAGGGCTGTTAAGTACCTCGCATTTCAGAGTTAACCACATTCGTTAGAATTTATCATCCCCTAAACAACCCTCATTATCCAAACATTCATACATACAATATACAAATATTAGTACATCATTCATAACTCACTACACCTATCTAACCTAGCCCTATGTTAAACCTTGGCTCTGATATCAACTGTAACGGTCCTAGTTTCAATATCATCAATTCATATAAGCATCCTTATTAATCAATAGACATCATAATCATAACTGATTTCTCAAAAATTTCGGCAGCATCTCCTCTATATTTTGTCACTTTGTCTAATGACTGTACATATAATTACTAGCCCACATGGCTTATCATCAGTCTCAACAACATATATAAATATCAAGTAATGCCCACGAAGTATATTTACCAAGATATGATCAAAATCTCACAGGATAGAACTTCACTTTAGTGATTCACGCCTATGCCATAGCTTGCATTGGAGGAACATTAGGGAATAAGCTTTTCACAATCATTAGTCCAAATTTTACATGCGCACATCCGGTTCATGTACTACACCATCAAGACAAGTGATCTATATGTACATATAAATTACAACAAGAGTTAACAAAAGACAAAAGCATTATCAAAGTTGTCACTATTCTATAGTGAGTGCAACCCGGTTTCTCCATTTCATCCACGTCTCTTCAAGTAAGACCCTTGCCATTGTTTTACCCTGAAAATGTTTAATCAAAAATAGGGTGAGCTTGGAAGCTCAATGAGTAAATTTTCTTTTTATGTACCAAAGTTCTTCACAATTTAACCATTAGAAGGCAAAGGCTCATATATAGTAATTGTGTGATTATGACAAAATTTTATAAGATTTTTCAACTACCATGTGTCATTCTTCTTATTTCTCATACATGTTAACACACACACACACAAATTCTATAGCTCCGTACTTTCAGCTTGTAGTTGCCATATACCTCATCCCTATTAGGAATCCGTAAATGCATACTTTATTTATGACAATTGGTTCTTACAAGGAACAAGGAAAAAAAATCAAAGTTATAATTTGAACAACACGGATACACCATCTTCTTACCCTTCCGGCTCCCACCTGTTCCTTCCTTCTAATTAAAGCGTTTCATTTAAACTGTCTTCTAGCCCCTCTGACTCTCGTCGGCTCCTTCCTTCATCTAACCCCCTTCTTTTTTTTATAACATCGTCTTTTACCCCCACCGGCTCCTGCCTGTCCCTTCCTTCTTCTACCCTCATCAAAACAATATGCAACTCAACATAATACTCACAATCACCAATTTACACAAAAAAACATCACTTGTATGGATTATACTGATTATATAGAGATATGCGAAACATATAAATATATATAACACATTTTTCATAAGAAAGGCACTACATCCAATCACAAGATACATCACCAAGGAAATTTCTAAATCTACTAGTAACCATAATAATACAAGTTCATGCTACTTTACATTCAAGTACATATACTTATAAATGATTTCAATGATTTCTAGTTGGTATTCGTTTTTACTTCACTTGTGCTCTTTCTCACTTAACACTTAACTAGTTCCCTTGTTTCTTGTATATAACATTTATAGTTATTTATTTCATCTAATTATTTAGCCAACCAAGTCCTCATTAGAGGAAATATGTAAAACAACGCCTAATTGAATTTATAATATATTCTTTTCCTACATAACATTTTCTTGCTAAAAGCAAATTAAGCTTGAGAGTTTACTCACTTGATTATGACAAATTTCCCACTAGATACTCGTCGTTTTCCCTTCCGAACAATAGCCCTAATGATGGAAACGTAAAGTTTTATACTGACATCAAAATAATCTAAAATTTTACGAGATTACTTAAAGTTTCTGTAGAAATTACCTTATTAAAACTTCAGTTAAATTTAAACTCTTTGGGTGCAGATTTTGGCCTTTGGGGTTCAGATCAGGCCTAAAATCAACCTCCCTCCAAGATCTAACCCTTGATGAACCTCCCCTCCTCACTTTGAACCAACAAAACCCTCCTTGTCCATCCTTGCGCACAGCCGGAGGCCACCTGTGCGCTTACGCACACCTGATGCCTAGGCGCGTGGGTGCGGCCTACTGTGTCCGCGCGCGTGGGCGCGACCTGCCGCGGTCCTACAGCCGGAGAAAGGGGGTGAGAAGGTAGAGAGAGGGAGAGAGAGTGGGTGTCTGCTGCTAGGGGATTGCTCAAGGAGGAGAGGGGATTTAGGGTTTTTTTGGGTAGCCATGAGGGAGAGGAAAATTTTCAGAAGAGAGGAGATGGGTATTAGGATTTCCCCCCTTTTTATTATCCATTTAATCCCTTATTTTCCTCTCATGCCACATGCCATGGCTAACCTTTTCCAATAGCCACATGTCCCCTCTAAAAACAAGATCTCAGCCCTAAATCTCCTTCTATACATGCCTACCTACTGCCCCCCCACCCAAAAAACTCTAAAAATTTAGTTGTGCCATGGCCTAAGTTTAACATTGTATTAATATTCTTATTGTATGAAATTTAGACACATGCACAAGATTATTTACAACATAATACTCTCTTATTTAAGTTATTTAATCTAGAATAAAAGAAATTATTTCTTATAACATTATACCATATAATTTGGATTATTAGGGTTTTACATCGGGATTACTTAAGTTACAAGGCGGGTCGACCGGCCAACCCGCTCGGAACCGTCCCGGGTTAGCTCGGGCACTTCCTGGCCTGGGCTACCCGGGCTGCTGCCCGTCTCGGGCACGCACCCAAACCCGGGGCGTGCCAAGGTTCGGATGCTGTGGCCCTCGGCCCGGTCGGGCCGCCCCCAGGACCAAGCCGAACCCGTTACGTGGCTGGGCCGACCCGGGGTACCTGGCCAACGACTATTTTAATAGCCGTTGAACCGGGCTGGGGGTTTTTTGTAATGTTTTTTACAAAAACTTCCTCAATGGCTATATTGGCCCAAAAAATAGCCGTTTGGGGGGGTTTGTAAATTTTTTTTAAAAAAATTCCTCAACGGGTATATTGACCAGAATTTGTTTTTTTTTTTTGCCAAAAAAATTACATTTTAACTACACATTCCTCTTCGATAAATACCCTTTCTTCCTCACTTCATTTCTTCACTAAATAAATCTTTAAAAGTCTCTAAAAATTCTCTTAAATTCTCCAGTGCTCAAGCTTTCAAGTTCCACAAGTTAAGTGATCAAGCTCCCTCATATTCTCTAAAGCTACTCAATGCTCAACCTCTCCACCTCTCCTCAAGTCCTCAAGTGATCAACTCCCTTAACCTCTCCTCAAGTTCTTAAGTGCTCAAGCTTTCACAATTTCTTTCATGTTCTGGTATTTATATTTTTGTCAATTTTAGTTTAAAAATGGACACACACTCTTCATCAGTAAGCACTATCATTCCTTCTTCTTCTAGGTATAACCGTAATTTAGATTTAACTAGTCAAAAATGGTATGATTTTGCATATGTCTTTACCCGACACTCCAATACTTACATTTAATTTTTTTTGAAAATTTTTAGGAATTTTTAGATTTTTTTGAATTTTTTACATTTTTTTGAAATTAGTTAGATTTTTTTAATAACCCAGGCCGGCCGCCCGGTGCATCCCGGCCGGGTGCCTAGGTCGTGCCAGGGTCTCCCTTATGGGGACAGGGCCCAGGCTGGGCTGGGCCGACCAGGAGAAGCGGGCGGGCACGCGCCAGTCCCGGCCCGGGCCGTAGCCCGCCGGAAACGGGACGGGCCTGGCCTGGCCCATTTCGCACCCCTAGGATTGGAGGGAAGTGGAGGGGGGGCCGGGGAGGGGGAGGAGGAGGGGAGGGAGAAAGGAGGAGGAAGAAGTAAGGGGCTTTTCTTTGGCTTTTTTTAAATTTTTTGGGGTGCCTTTATCAGTTTGGGGGTGCCCTAATCTGTGGGGTGCCTTTCATTAGTTTTTGGGGTGGCAATATCCATTCCCCTTCTGTTCCCATTTGGTTCAATATAGGCACAAATTCGGCCCGCGCTCTAAAGAGCCCAACAGGCCGGGTCAGGGAGTTTTGACAAACCTTTCATTTTATTAGGCCAGGCCGGTTTTTAAGTTTAAGATTTGCCCGTCCTTTGTGCTTCTTGAAATTTAGTCAAGTCCCCCTCGAACCCTGCTTGTTCAATGGGCCAGGGTCGGGTAGGGCTTAGAATAGGTGCTAGCCAGGGTCTAAAAATATTTGGGGGCTTAAATCCCACCCAACACAATTCTTAGTCTAAGTCAACCAGCCTATCCTCCTCGCAGGGTCCGTGGGCCGAGCTTAGAGACTTCAGGTGACTCTATGTGTATTTAAAAAACAAAAAAAAAACTATGTTTCTTTCCTTGCTTTTTTTTTTTTTTTTGAACTTTTCAATCCGTTACCCTCAAATGTTCCCTTGCTTTAACTCTTAGAATTTTAAACATTATAAGATAATAATAAATTGTGATGTAATAATAATATTGATAGGAGAACTTGTGCATTTTTATATTAGATTTGGACTCATAAATAAAACCTTTAAAGGACGTCTTTGAAGGTCAGGGTTTGGAGCAGCTCGAGGTAGGCCCAACCCGAAGCCCCAACGTCAAAATAAAATAGACCTGAAACAATGTGCCAACTCCTATCTCGTTTTTGACAGGAAGGCCCCCAATCCATTATCGTTTGTGCTTGTACTTAAGGCCGACTTTTTGTCCCCTTAAGATGGCTTCCCATGTCCTATTGGTGTACGCATTGGATGCTGCTGAAGGCTCATGTCAGAACTAGTGCCACTGCATGCGAAGTTATCTTAGTAAACCATTATTCTCCTCCCTATTGTTTTTTAAACCTTCCTTCTTCATGATCTTTCAGGTTGAGATTGAACTTTGATTTTGGATGCCGGCCAATTTATTTTCTCAAAATACTATTAGGTCTTTTTTTGTCTATTTTTATGTGACAAGAAAGCCGGTTGGTACTTAAACTTCTCATCTCTCTAGAAGCTGCATGAATATGACATATTGCGGCTTCATCCACTGTTTCTTTGCCTAATTTCCTGGAGATTTGGGAGGCAGATTTTTGTACTCTAGTGTAAACCTTCTCATCCCTTTAGAAGCCCGGCTATTTTGAATGTTTTAGTGAATCTAAACAGGTTAGCCTAACATTGATAACTTTGTAAAGTAACAAATCTCGCTTGTGCTCCTTGTGTGTAGGGGCGAGTGCGGGTGTGATTGTGGTCAGTGACAGACCCGACCCCGATTCCAAAACCAGTAGTTTCTGATTCCTTTGTAGGAGGAACCGGAACCGGCCAGGCACCGGCCTGTTCTGATTTCAGAAACTGGTTGGGTCCTTTTTTTGTTTCAACTCCGTTGAATATTAATTTTTATATATAAGAAAAAGTAAAAAAATAATTAAAAAAATAAAAATGGGCTTGAACTTAATCTTTACCATTAAGTTGCCCATGTATCTTTTGGTGTTTAGAGGAATCAAAGCCCACAAAGTTCTCTTACCGAAATCTCCATATTGTACCTCAATCGCTTCCTATCATTTCGGTGATCGTTATTTCCATAAAGTTTTCATTTTTTTTTCCGCACGATTTCTTATTGCCTCAACCCTGCTTTTGTCAATCATCATGGCATATTTGGGCCTCCACTGATTCGGAAGACATACTCGAATGAATTTGATTCAAAATATTTCTCCCTACACTAAATGCTTGTTTCAAAACTACTGTTGACACCGGCATTACTAAGATTGTTTAACAATAATTGTCATGATTGACAATTATGTTGAATGTTCTTTCAACCATTATAGGATTGAAAATTTCATATCCTGAAAATATTTATCAAACTCAAATGAAGTGAATTGTTAGATATGTAGGGAGAGAGAGGAGATAGATGAGGTAGAGGAAGGTAGCACAGAGATCGGAAGATAGAAGAGTAAGAACAGGCGCATAGAAGCAGGCTAGGAAGAGCCGATCGACCGCCTGGTCAACCGGTGGACAGAGCACGGTCGACTGGGCAGTCGACCGATGTACACGGCGTGCACAAGGCGTTCACAAGTATAGCCCAGTTGACCGCCCGGTCGACCGTGGCATGGAACGGTCGATCGCCCGGTCAACCGACTGAAAGCAGGCTGCTCTCTGTTTGGGTCCGGTCGACCAGGCGGTCGACTGTGGACATGGGTCAATCGACCGCCCGGTCGACCGACATACGCGTTTTGGCTTTCCTTTCAGGATTCGGATTCCTTTTCTATTTGGAATCGAATCCAGTTGGGGTTTCCTAAAATTCAGGGATTCTGTGGCCATAAATAAGGGCTAGAGTCCTCATGTATTTTATCCCTGAAAGTTCCCTCAAGTATCCCTTGTATTAGTTTGTATTGATTATTGAATCAATAAAATCTCTCTCTCCTTTGCCCCGAGGACGTAGGCACGTTGCCGAACCTCGTTAAATATTGTGTTGATTGCTTTTCTCTATTGTTCTCTGTTCTTGTCGTGTTGGTTACATCTCCGGCTGCATCAGTCACTGTCTGGTTGGTAGATTCCTCAGATGGGTTGTTATCCTACGCATAACAATTGGTATCAGATCATCCCAGGTTCGTCGTGGGGTCGTGTGTTGGCTCCGAGGGCATCAGTAGGTGTTTGGCGGAGATCGTGTGTCGATCTCGGAGCGGTGTTGGGACTGTTTGTGGGATCGTGTGTCGATCTCAAAATAGCGTGTAGATTGCTCGAGGAATCAATTCGAAGGAGTAGATAGCTTCAGAAACTCTTTGAGAGTTTCGCGTGGAGGTAAAAATCCTGTCTTTATCTAGTTTGTTTTATCTAACTCCGTTTGTTTTCACATTACTTTGAGGAATCAGTTGAGAAGATGGCTGGAGAAGGTACATCGTCGGGAAAATTCATGAATCCGCATCCGCTGAGGATTGATGTGGTGAAGTTCAACAGCACGAACAACTTCGGTATGTGGAGGTGTGAGGTGATGGATGCGCTGACGGCATCAAACCTCGAAGACACTCTACGGTTGGAGAAGAAGCGCGCATCAACGACAGAAGAAGATTGGGACAAGATGAACCGTACGGCGTGTGGTTTGATCAGGTCTTATTTGACACAAGACATCAAGTATCACGTGTTGCATGAGACATCTGCGAGGCAGCTGTGGGAGATCCTGGAGAAGAAGATCTGACGAAAAACATAGAATCGCGGTTGCAGTTGAAGAGTAAGCTTTATAGTTTTCAGATGCAAAGAGGATATTCCATCAATGAACACTTAAATCGCTACATGAAGCTTCATACAGATCTAGTTAATGTGGATGTGGAGATCAATGAAGAGGATAAGGCGGTAATTCTTTTGAACTCTCTTCTTGTAGATGAGTATGAGACCTTTACTCTTACATTGATCAATGGAAGAAATCCCCTTAACTATTCTGAGGTATCTGCTGCTCTTGTGAGTTATGAAGCAAGGAGGCAGGACAGACTGTCTCCTTCAGGAAGCACAACTGTAGAGGCATTAGCAATAAGAGGCAGGAGTTCCAATAGGAAGGAAAGAGATGATCAGGGAAGATCAAAGTCCAGATCAGGCTTTAGAGATCTGAAGAGGAATCAGTGCGCCTTGTGCAAGGAACTATGTCACTGGAAAGTTAATTGCCCGAAGACCAAAGGTAAGAAGATGGAGTCAAACACCGAGGCGAATCTCGCACAGACGGATAGATCGGATTCAGACTCATCGGTAATCTCTCTCTCTGTCACTACTCCTACTATTAATTACTCAGATAATGCTGAGTAGATTTTAGATACGGAGCCACCTATCATGTGTGCCCGAACAGGGCCTGGTTTTCTTGTTCTGAGAAGCTAGATGGATGTTACATAGTCATGGGTGATGATCATCAGTGTAATATAGAAGGGATGTGTAACACCGGATTGGTATACTTTGGGCTAAAATATTTTCATTGGATTAAAAAATTTTTTTTGTGAAATCTTATGATTAAATTCTCAGTAATTATTTAATGAAAATTCAGAATGGATTTAAGTTTTTATGAATCATACCAGATTAATTGATATGAAAAATATATGAAAATGCACGGGTGTATATACTGCAGGAAATACTCGTGTAAATACTGGGTATTGTGTTGGCCCAGAGGCCTTCCACTCTAATTTTGATGATGATTATGTAGTTATGTTTAGTTTCAGATACTTAACCAAGATATTAGTAGGTGATTAGCTTCAACAAAGGTGTTTTGATGCTGTCACATGGTGATTCAAGAGCCCGAGCGTAAATGTTCATACCTAGCACTCGTTGGAGTCAAGCTCGGTGGATCACGATTGGATCGAGTCGACTTAGAGACGGCGCTTTACAAGAAGACTTCGGTACATAGTTTAGTTTATGTTTAGATCCATTGTTAAAGATTAGATAGTGTGGTATGCTCAAGTTCACAACACACACACTTGTTTAAGTTTCATGATTTGGTTTTCGGTTTTGGTTTAACCGATCTTGGTTTTCATGAATAGATTGAATCAACAAGTTTACATGGTTTAATGTGTATTAGATTTGTTCTATATACACCTATGCTTTATCTATTTAAACAAACTTAGTTTGATAATCTATTTCATGAGTTTGGGTTTTGGTATTTTAACAAAACGTATTTTTGGATTTTAAGTCAAAAACATTGATATATATATATCTTTTATGTATATTGAATTATATCCATATACTACATGCCTAAATATTATTTCATATCATGTTTTTGTATTTGGATAAGTTTTGGACAAAACGATTTTCAATTCAAAAATCTAAGTTTTGGAAAATACGGATTTTGGTTTTTGGTAAAATTTCTAAGTTACTGATTAGTCACATATATTGCATATACATTGTCACCTTACCATACTTTTTAGCTAATAAATCCTATTAACAAGTCTTCTTCTTCTATGTTTAATGTAGGCCCAATTGCTAAAAGAAAGGAATGAGAAACAAGCCCAAAAGCCAACCAAATTTTGATTTAATTCAGAATAAATTCGAAATTAAGGAATCAGGGCAAATCTTGGCATATCAGAGAGGTTGAAAACAGGTTGAAAAGAATCCTCCCTGAATCAAGCGGTTGAAGCCAAATAATCAAAGGCTGTTTCGTCAAATCCTGAAGCTGCAATGAGAAAACCAGCAGAAGATATGGGCAAATCACCAAATCAGAGAGTTGCACCAATTGGGTGTGGCCACATGGCCACACCAGGGCCGCAAAAACGCGACCCTAGCCATGTTTTCGCGGCCTTGTTGTGTTAGTTAGGGGAGCGTTTGCTTTCTCAATCTTCCCGGGATCTCCCCCCTCTGGTTTTTTCCTATAAATACCAGTTTCAACAGAGCAAAAAGGAGCGAAGATTAGGATTAGAATTTTGTTTATACTTTAAGTTTTAGGCTCTTTGTTAGGTAGTACAAAAGTTGTATTTTTATTTTGCAATTTGTAGTTCAGCACAAATACTTGTGAGAGAGAAGAATTAAGTGCTTGTACTTGAAGATTGAAGTGATATCAATAAAAGAATCGAGCTACTTTTTCTTCCACTCATTTACGGTATGTCTTGCGTTATTTACTTGCATTTTTCTTTGTTTCTCATGAGTAGCTAAATCAGTTTTCTGGGCTCACTATTGTACCTCTCTCCAATTCTTCTTCTTTTCTAATTTTTATGAAAAAGACCCAATGAATCATTTGCATGCCTAACTTAAAGCCTTTCTTCTTGAAAGTATTCTTAAAGGCACATGAGGATGGGTTTGGATCTTTAAACTCCTACTTCTTTTAAAAACGTTTCTTGAACTGTTTTTATTTCATACTTGCTTCTTCACGCTTGATGATTTAACATTCGATTCAAAATAATTTCTTAAAGAAAAGAGTGAATTCTTCCAACCATCTCATGTGCTTTACTTCAAACTTTCTAAAGTCAACCTTAAGTTTTGCCTATGATCAAGTTGAGGCACATAGGATTTCAATAGAAGAATAAACGGTTGAGTAGTGAGATAGTGAGCCCAGATTTTCTTCTTTATTAAAATCAACCAAACAATTTTCAAGCTTTTTAAATCACATTCTCCAAAGCCTTCTCCAAAGTTGCAATTTCTCTTTTAATTATCTCCTTCCTTCCATTCTCTTTTCAATTAAAAAACGAGCACAATTCTTTGTTACCAAACAAAACACCGAAAAGCTTTCATCGCATTCCTCCCCGTGGACATGACCTATTAGCCACAAGCTACACGGTAAACTCTTAACTCTTTGATTGTTCTTTGATTTTTTACAATCAATTTTTGGCGCCGTTGACAGGGAGGGAACGGTGTATTTGTTTTTTAACAAGTTTGGTGTGTTGTTTCAGGGACTTGAAGATTAAGATCTAGCATTCAAGATTTGCAAGAGAATGTTGGCCCAAAGGCCTATCACCCTAGTTTTGATGATGATCAACTCATGAAGTTATGATTACTAATGATCTTGTGTTTAATTAGTGACAGATTCCTTATCAAGATCTTAGTAGGTGTGGAGCTTCAACAAAGGATTTAAAGTCAAGTTGGAAGCTAGCACCGGTTGATTCACGAGCCTATGCATCAAGATCACATCTAGAGATGAGCTCGGTGGATTGCATTTGGACCAAGTCAAGAAGATGAGAAGCCTTCAAGTGAAGACTTCAAGAAGATGAAGACTTGTGTCTAGGTATAAGATTTTGTTTTGTTTTAGTTAAAATGTAAAGGATAGAATAGATTGGTGGATTGCTCAAGTCTATATCACACACACACTCTTGATTGAAGTTTTCATTTAAGATTTCTTTTTAGAAAAGAATTTTTATTTAGAAAAAGATTTTTCTTTGTGACAAAATATTTATCTTGGATTTTGGTATTTCATAGTTTACATATCTTATATCCAAAACCATGCTTAGAGCCTATTGTCAAAAACTAGATATGTCATCTTGATTGTGTAGTGGATCATATCCACACACACTATGCTTTAAAGTGTATCTTGCTTTTGTATTTGATGGAAATTTGGAAAAACATGTTGTTTTAGAAAAACAGTTTTTATTATGAGCCAATATTTCTAAGTTACAAAAATAGTCAAATCTTCAATAACATGCCTTGATTTTGTGCAAGCATGTTTCTATATCATAAAACTATTTTTGTAGAATTTCTAAGTATTTATGGGATTTTTATTAAGCCAAAAAGACCTATCCTTAATCCCAAATTTTCAGGTTCTGGCAGTTCTGATTTTTAGAACTGACAGTGGCCGGTCGACCGGGTCGGTCGACCGGACGTGCACAGCGTGCACGCCTGTGTGCACTGGAGGACGGTCGACCGGACCGGTCGACCGCTTAAGAGAGCTTTGCTCTCGGGAATTATCGGTCGGCCGGGCCGGTCGACCGACAGAGAGTTTCTCTCTTCTCCAGTTGCGCGGTCGACCGTGCCGGTCGACCGGAGGCTGCAACGGTCGGATTTTTGACCGTTGCCGGTCGACCGGACCGGTCGACCGGTAGCTCTGACAGAGCCCAACGGTCAGATTTTTCTGGCCTCTATAAAAGGGGGTTTTGTTATTGTTTGAAGCTAAGATTTTGAGGACTTCTTGAGCCAGTTTTTTTCAAGTGATTTCAGAAGTTTCTCCACAAAATAGAGTGCCAATATTTCCTATCAAAAGGGATTTATCAAGAGAGTATTTATTGTGATTTCTTGAGTTTTCCATCAAAAGTTCTTTCCTTGATTTCTCACACTACACTTGAGCATCCATTGAGCTATTCATCCTATAGGAGAGTTGTAGTGAGAGTTTGTAATTGGTGATCAAGTGTTTAGATCACCAAGAGATCATTTCTTGTTCTTTGAGAAGGCGGACGGTTGTGTTCGCGGTTTGATTGAGGGTCCTAGTGAGGACTTGGTGTTGTTGGGTCCTAGTGAGGACTTGTAGCTTGAGGTGCGGCCTCGACGAGCCGGTGGGCTTGTGGTGTGTAAGGGACTAGAGAGTCCGAGGGCTTGTAGGTGTTGCGGCACCGAGGAGAGATCCGGTGGGATCTTGCATAGTGGAAATCCTTCGTGTGTCGAAGGCGGGGATGTAGAGCAAGTGTGCTCGAACCTCGAAACAAACCCTTTGTGTTTGCGATTGCTCACTCTTGCTCTCTTTCTCTTTTTGTCTCTATTTTATATCTTGCATTCAATTTATTGTGTTCATCTTATATATGCATGATATATTCCCTTGTGCTCATAATTGATATACATACTTGCTTGGGATTGTTGTTAACACTAGTATTCAATCAAAAGAGCCAACGCGGCACCTCAACCCATTCAAGGGGAATCTAGAGGAGTTTGTCCAGAGCCTCGCAAGGGGAATTCGGCAACACTCTTGTGTTATACATAAGTGTTTAATTAAAAGAAGTTTTAATTTGGTCATCTTAGTTTTAATTCCGCATTATTTGTTCATAAGTGACCATTAGATTAGCCATCACCTATTCACCCCCCCTCTAGGTGATCTTACAATTGGTATCAGAGCTAGTGCTCTTGATATTGGGTCTAACAACCTAAGAGTTAAAGATCCTCTTTTAGGCTAATCACAAGATTTGTACACACAATGGACTTCATGTCACCACCCACCTTTGACATCCTTAACATCCAAATTTGGAAGGTTAAGATGTCTTTGTTCCTCAAAGGACTTGGCCTTAGTGTATATCTTGCCACAACTAATAAAGAATATTGCTTAAATGGTAAGAACATTGAGGCTAATGCAAAGGCCCTACATGCTTTAGTATCTAGCTTAGATGATGATTATTTGTCTAAGTTCACTAATCTTGACTCGGCTTTTGTAGTGTGGAATACCCTCACCTCCCTTGGCGAAAAGGATCTATACTATGCGGGGAGCGATTCGGACGTTGGAAGCGACATCTCCAACGTGTGCTATATGGTCCAAGGGGATAACCCCCTTGAGGTAAACACCGAATCCGATGATGAGGATGTAGACATGTCATATGATGAGCTTGCTACCTTTTGTCATCTTGTGCTTGAAAAATATGACATGATTAAAAAGAAAAATAAAAATTTGAAAAAGGAACTTGATTGCATGCATATAGAACATGACTCTTTTAGAAGTAACATTGCATGTTTAGAAAAGGATAATAAAATTTTGAAAAAGAATTTTGATGCCATGCTTAATGATAAAGATTCATTAGAAAATAAAATGGCATTCTTAGAAAAAGAAAATGAAGATTTGAAAAATGAGAATATTTCCTTAATGTCTAAATTGAATGATTTATGTGAAGGAAATATGATTTTGAAAAATAAGGTTGATATGGTGGAAAAACAAAAGGAAGTTATTTTGCAAGAAAATAAGTCTTTAAAAGAAAATTTGTTGAAAAAGAAAAGGATAATGTTTTTCAAAAGAAAAAGAAAATTGACTCTTCATCTCATCATGCTTTTCATGCCACCACTAATGAGATTAAGAATTTGAAAAATAAAATGAATAATTTGAGTTCAACTTTGAACTCATGTGCATTCAATCATACTAGATTGGAATCCTTGTTTCAAAAGAAACAAGTTCCTCATGCTCATGCACATACACATCATGCTCATGCTTATGTTGCACAACATGATCACACTCCTACACATAAGCATACTAAGGTGTACGTTTGTACACATTGTGGCCGCAAAGGCCATTTAAGAAAATATTGTTATGATAGATTAGGTCATTTCAATTTTGCCAAGAATAAGAATTTTTGGGTGCCTTACAACAAGACTAACCTCAAAGGACCCAAGAAAATATGGGTACCGAAACCCCCACCTTTTGCTTTTGATGTAGGTGAGGGCTCTCACAAAACGTGAGAGGATTGGTGCCTTGGTAGTGGATGCAATGGACTTGATGGACATACACTTGGATGCATCGCTATCAAGGAATTTTGGTGGAAAGGCCACCACATTAGGAGCTTTGGATTTGGTAACAATTTCTAAACTCCTATCTCATTTATATACATGCTTGTTCATTCATATTATTCAAGCATGTTCATGTTTTAAGATTTTATGTGCTTCATGTGATAATTACATGCTTAGATGTAGAATGTGTCAAACTTGTATGTATACATATACAAATAGTGAATTACAATTGATTCATATATAATTGAACTTCATGCTCATTTGTATCCACTATATGCACATGTATAGGCTAGTTTTGATGATTCTCCTTCATACATGTTTTTGCATATTTTAGTGATTTACTTCATGTATATGCATTTTGAATTCAAATCTAATAAATATACATGTATACCATGAGTCTCTTGCTTTCATGCAAACACATTTGATAGACTCTTTATATTTGGGATATGTATGTGTATTGTTAGGATTGGATGAATCATACATATACCATGAAGATTGTTGATTTTATGAAAAATGATTTTGAGATGATGAAAATGATTTTTATGTGTTGTTTAATAAAATTTGAATAGTCTTATTTGATTTAAGCTTCATAGACTATTTTCATAAAGATACTATTTACATAACCTTTGAACACTCAATCTTTAAGAAAATATATAATTTTGAGCTTTATGGAATATGAGTGCTTGAACTTTTATATATTTAGTATTATTCATGAAAAACATATGATCTTATATTCTTTAAGGATCTTTAACTAGTTTGTCAAAAATCCATTTAAACTAGTTATCTATTCTTAAATTGATGCACATGATTCTATTTCTTGTATGATCTCAAAATTTACTTACACTTCATGATTTGAATATTAGTTTATATGTTAGTTTTTGTCAACACTAGGATTTATACTTGAACATATCATGGGCCTCAAAAAGATCTATTAGTAAGTGTGCTTAAATGCTTATTTGAACCCTTGAAATGTACTTGTATTGCTTAGTTTTGATGATTCATACATATTTAAACTTATGTTCACCTTTTGGATTTGATTTATGATCATGTGCCTTTTATTTCATGTATATGTGTATTTTGCCAAACCTTAAAATATACATGTATAACTCTTGAGTCTTTTGCCTTCAATGCAAATCCATTCATATAGACTCACTTGAGTTTAAGAGATATGTATGTATATTTCATGTATTGTCAAAACATACATATATCTTGACATATAGATTTTGTTTTCAATGATTTAATAAAAAAAATGTGAGATGATTTTGATGTTTATGATTTTCTAAGGAATATTGTTCCTTATTGCCATTTTCATGATGCCATGTTTCACATAACATTAGTACACTCACTTCTTTTGAAACTATTTGGACTTTATAGATTAGAGTGTTTGAGTGTTTTGTGTTTCATTACTATTTCATGAAAATCCTTAGATTTATTCCTTGATAGAAGGATTTCGTACTAGTTGTTAAACACTCTCATTTAACTAGTTCGAATTCTTCATGTGTTGTTAATGCTAAGCTTAATTCAAATCTTATTTTTCAAGCTTATGCATTAGATTTTAAAATGGTATCAATATTTTTTATTTGATATCAAAGAGAAAATTCAAAATTTGTTTTGATAAAATAGAATTAATGATTTTGTTTTGATGAGAAAAATTCAAAATTTTTGATTTGTATCGCCCCTCCTTGACTTCTTTATTTTTGACGTAAAGGGGGAGAAAATTTGTTGATTTGATTTTACTTTGAACCCTTTGTTGATGATTGACAAAAAGGGGGAGAAGTATTTGTGTTTTTGTTTTGATATATATGCATGATTTCCTTGCTTAAAGGGGGAGAAGTATTTGTATTTATGCATATGTGTTTTGATTTATGCAAATAGGAGTAAAAAGATTTTGATTTATGCTTGTTGCATCTACATATTTGCATCCATATTCATGTGCTTCATGATCATATTTATTATTTATTTTGTATGCATGAGTTAAGGGGGAGCTTCTTTGAAGCTTTACTTTAATCCATGCATATATAACGTCATGAGTTTTGTCATCATCAAAAAGGGGGAGATTGTTGGCCCAAAGGCCTATCACCCTAGTTTTGATGATGATCAACTCATGAAGTTATGATTACTAATGATCTTGTGTTTAATTAGTGACAGATTCCTTATCAAGATCTTAGTAGGTGTGGAGCTTCAACAAAGGATTTAAAGTCAAGTTGGAAGCTAGCACCGGTTGATTCACGAGCCTATGCATCAAGATCACATCTAGAGATGAGCTCGGTGGATTGCATTTGGACCAAGTCAAGAAGATGAGAAGCCTTCAAGTGAAGACTTCAAGAAGATGAAGACTTGTGTCTAGGTATAAGATTTTGTTTTGTTTTAGTTAAAATGTAAAGGATAGAATAGATTGGTGGATTGCTCAAGTCTATATCACACACACACTCTTGATTGAAGTTTTCATTTAAGATTTCTTTTTAGAAAAGAATTTTTATTTAGAAAAAGATTTTTCTTTGTGACAAAATATTTATCTTGGATTTTGGTATTTCATAGTTTACATATCTTATATCCAAAACCATGCTTAGAGCCTATTGTCAAAAACTAGATATGTCATCTTGATTGTGTAGTGGATCATATCCACACACACTATGCTTTAAAGTGTATCTTGCTTTTGTATTTGATGGAAATTTGGAAAAACATGTTGTTTTAGAAAAACAGTTTTTATTATGAGCCAATATTTCCAAGTTACAAAAATAGTCAAATCTTCAATAACATGCCTTGATTTTGTGCAAGCATGTTTCTATATCATAAAACTATTTTTGTAGAATTTTTAAGTATTTATGGGATTTTTATTAAGCCAAAAAGACCTATCCTTAATCCCAAATTTTCAGGTTCTGGCAGTTCTGATTTTTCAGAACTGACAGTGGCCGGTCGACCGGGTCGGTCGACCGGACGTGCACAGCGTGCACGCCTGTGTGCACTGGAGGACGGTCGACCGGACCGGTCGACCGCTTAAGAGAGCTTTGCTCTCGGGAATTATCGGTCGACCGGGCCGGTCGACCGACAGAGAGTTTTCTCTCTTCTCCAGTTGCGCGGTCGACCGGGCCGGTCGACCGGAGGCTGCAACGGTCGGATTTTTGACCGTTGCCGGTCGACCAGACCGGTCGACCGGTAGCTCTGACAGAGCCCAACGGTCAGATTTTTCTGGCCTCTATAAAAGGGGGTTTTGTCATTGTTTGAAGCTAAGATTTTGAGGACTTCTTGAGCCAGTTTTTTTCAAGTGATTTCAGAAGTTTTCTCCACAAAATAGAGTGCCAATATTTCCTATCAAAAGGGATTTTATCAAGAGAGTGTTTATTGTGATTTCTTGAGTTTTCCATCAAAAGTTCTTTCCTTGATTTCTCACACTACACTTGAGCATCCATTGAGCTATTCATCCTATAGGAGAGTTGTAGTGAGAGTTTGTAATTGGTGATCAAGTGTTTAGATCACCAAGAGATCATTTCTTGTTCTTTGAGAAGGCGGACGGTTGTGTTCGCGGTTTGATTGAGGGTCCCAGTGAGGACTTGGTGTTGTTGGGTCCTAGTGAGGACTTGTAGCTTGAGGTGCGGCCTCGACGAGCCGGTGGGCTTGTGGTGTGTAAGGGACTAGAGAGTCCGAGGGCTTGTAGGTGTTGCGGCACCGAGGAGAGATCCGGTGGGATCTTGCATAGTGGAAATCCTTCGTGTGTCGAAGGCGGGGATGTAGAGCAAGTGTGCTCGAACCTCGAAACAAACCCTTTGTGTTTGCGATTGCTCACTCTTGCTCTCTTTCTCTTTTTGTCTCTATTTTATATCTTGCATTCAATTTATTGTGTTCATCTTATATATGCATGATATATTCCCTTGTGCTCATAATTGATATACATACTTGCTTGGGATTGTTGTTAACACTAGTATTCAACCAAGAGAGCCAACGCGGCACCTCAACCCATTCAAGGGGAATCTAGAGGAGTTTGTCCAGAGCCTCGCAAGGGGAATTCGGCAACACTCTTGTGTTATACATAAGTGTTTAATTAAAAGAAGTTTTAATTTGGTCATCTTAGTTTTAATTCCGCATTATTTGTTCATAAGTGACCATTAGATTAGCCATCACCTATTCACCCCCCCTCTAGGTGATCTTACAGAGAAGACTTACAAATTCTGTGCCCCTACTCTCGAAAGTAGGAAACTAAATTTCAAGAAATTGTGTTGCAAAAGTTGAAGATTTTGTTGGACTACTAAAGCTCTTTTTTGCAGGACATATTGTTCGCAAAAAAATTAAGTTTTTGTACGTTATAATCTTGCTATATCTGTTATCCATCATCCCTGTTTTAATCCAACAGTAATTTGAGTGGTTGTTAATTGCTTAAAAAACGTTTAGACTTGCATTCTAGGCATTTGTCTAATTACGTTTATTTTACAATTACTGTTGAAGAGAGCTGGAGACAAGGTACGTATGCATAGCATATAGTTTAGGAAACATTCTTGGGTGATATTTGCTTTTGAATGCTACTTTTCTATATCTTGCACACTTTGCATAATTAACTCTAAGGGCAAAACCCAATTCAAGATAAGGTAGGGAAGTCATTACCCTTTCTTAGCCCACAAACCATCTCCAAGCACGCACAACCTAAGCCTAAGTAAAATCTGATAGACGTTCGCCTTAGGGACATCTCGAACTCACTAGGAGATTATCCTAAGGGGGAAGGAGTTGGAATTTGACTCCTGTCAAATCAGTGTCTAGGAAGGGGATTGAGGGCCGAAAGCCCGAAGGTTGGTGGTTACTTAATTAAGGAACGTCTTTGATGGATAACCTCCCACCAATCTTGCCCTGACCTGGCTGATTAGCTTGTGGTCAAAGTCTACATTATACCTCCTGTAGACAATCAACCAGTTAGGAGTTGTCTAGGTCGAGGTTACCTTAGATTGGCTTGGTTGATTACTCTTGTTGACTGTTGGTAAACTTGTTTGTGATTGTGTTTGTGTTTGTATATGCAAGTGTGGTCAAGAGACCCTAATTCATCTAGGTTGACTAGAAACACATCACCACCCAAGTTTGAACCAAGACCAGATCCGGTAATGGCTCAATCAACAACATTGTAGGATAGGTTCTACCCAATTAGAACCTCACTTCCATCTTGCATTCTATTTCCATCAGTTGGTGAATACAATTTTGAGCTCAAGCCTCAATTCATCAACACACTCCCCAAGTTTCATGGCTTAGAGTCCAAAGATGCTTACTTCTTCATAAGAGAATTTGAGAAAGTATGTCTAATGATGAAAATCTCACGCCTTGTAGACGATGCTATTAGGTTGAGATTTGTCCCTTTCGCACTTAAGGACTTAGCAAAGAAATGGTTTTACAGCTTAGCTGCCGGTTCTATCACATCTTGGGATGCTTTCATCAAGGTCTTCTTGAAGAAATTCTATCTGTTGGCCCAAAGTCCTTCCACTCTAGTTTTGATGATGATTAACTCATGAAGTTATGTGTACTAATAATCTTGTGATTTTGATTTCAGATCTTTAATCAAGTTATTAGTTGGTGATTAGCTTCAACAAGATGTTTTGGAAGCTACCCACATGTTGATTCAAGAGCCCGAGCGTCAAAGATCATATATAGCACTTGCTCGGTGGATCAAAGAGTTTTGGATCGAGTCGGCTTGGAGATTGCGCTCTACAAGAAGACATCGGTACCATAGTTTAGTTTTGGGTTTAGATCCTAATTGTAAAGATTAGAATAGTATGATAATGCTCAAGTTCACAACACACACGTATCATGTTTTGGTTTTCGTTTTTGGTTTAACCGATCTTGGTTTGCATGAATAGATATTATATCAAAAAAGTTTACATGGTTTAATGTATATTAGATTTGTTCTATATACATGCATGCTTCAACTCTTAGACAAACTTACTTTGATATACCTATTTCATGTGTTTTAGGTTTTGTGTTTTAACAAAACTTATTTTTGGAATTAAAGTCAAAAACTATGATATATATATTTGTTTCATGTATATTGGATTTCTATCCATATGCATCATGCTTCAAAGTGTTTAATATCATGTTTTTGTACTTGGAAGAGTTTTGGACAAAACGTATTTTCTATTCAAAATCCAAGTTTTAGAAAATACAAGGTTTGATTTTTGGTAAAAATGATAAGACATAAAAATAGTTTTAATTGCTTGATATTTGAGTCAAAACTTTTATCACATGTTTATATATCAATGCAATTTGACAAAACTATTTTGGGGATTTTTAGTAGTTTATAAGAATTTATTGGATATTTATTTTTCCAGATTTCTGACCTGTTTTGGTGTCTGCCAGGCTGATCGGTCGACCGGTACGGTCGACCGCACCATGTAGACGGTCGACCGTCTGGGTCGACCGACGTGCACAGAAACGTGCACGCTGGCTACACCTATAGCCGGTCGACCGTGCCGGTCGACCGACTGAGAGCAGGTTTGCTCTCTGTTTGTTTGGGTCGACCGGGCGGTCGATCGCTAGCACCAACGGGTCAAAAATTGACCGTTGGGCGGTTGACCAGGCAGTCGACCGTCAGGGTAATTCTGGCAAAAATTACAGTCAACGGTTATTTTCTGGATTAGCCTATAAATACCCCATTTGTAAGAGTTTTTCTCTAAGAATTTTTGTGCGAATTTTTACATACTCTCTGGTGTTTTTACAGCATTAAAAAGAAGTTTTTGAGCTCGATTTGAACAATCTTTTTGGTGTTTTCATTAGGGTTGAAAAATCAAAGAAAAGGGTTTGGGAAAAGCTTTTGAATTGAACTTCTCTGTCTTAGTTTCATTTATTTCCCAAAGATTTTCTTTGAGTTGCTGGTTTCAAATCCCTTGGTTTTATCCACACTTGAGCAAAAATCTACTACCTTTTCTATAGGATTTTGTGTGGGAAAAAGAGATTGTTTTGTGGTTGTTGTTTGAAACCACTAAGTTGTAAACCCTATCTTTAGCTTGGCTTTGTGCCTTTCCCTCATTGTGTTGAGGAAGTTTGGCTATTGGGTTGTATCCCTCAAGGTTGTGAGGTGATCCTTGTATTGGTTTTGAGTTTGGAAATACCTCAAGTTGTGAGGAGATTGTTGGCTTGGAGTTGTGCCTCAAGGAGGAGGTTGTGATTGTAAAGAGAGGAGTTGGGTACTCCTTGTGAGAGTTCTTGGTGAACTAGCTAGTGGATTAGAAATCCTTCGTGTGTCGAAGGCGGGGATGTAGAGCTGGGTGCTCGAACCTCGATAACATATCTCTGTGTTTGCGATTGATCCATTGACTCTCTCTATCTCTCTCTTTACTTTGTGTATTGTGCAAATTGCTATATCTTATACTTGCTTGTGTGTGCATCATTGTTGTAATTGCAATTAGTTTTTAAAATTCCGCATTATGTTCACTAGATTAGCATCATCACCTATTCACCCCCCCTCTAGGTAACTTTTCAATTGGTATCAGAGCTAGCGCTCCTGATATTTAGGTTTAACCACCTAGGAGTGAGATCTTGGTTTGCTAATCTTCATTTGCATTTTCATTTGCACACATTTAGTTTGCACTTATGGCTAGCCCTCCTATGTTTGATCATTTTAGACTTGATGCTTGGAAGGCTAATATGACTAAACATTTAAAAGACCTAGGACATCTAGTTATCAAGCCATTACCATAGAATCCCTCCCAAATAGTAGCAAGCATAAGAAGGCCAATGCATTAGCACTTAGGGCACTTAGAGCATCTCTAAATGAACATTTATTACATGTTTTTGATCGTTATGATTCGGCTTTTGCAGTTTGGAGCATCTTGACTTCTCCCGAGCTTTCAAGGATTATCAACAAGATGAGGAGATCTAAGAGAGAAAAGTCCGAAGAGCAATGCCTTATGGTCCAAGGGAAGAACTCCCTTGAAGTAAAATCGGATTCTCAAATAGATGATAGCTCTAGTTCATATTGTCATGGATGTTTTGAAGTTCAAACCTTAAACATGGAACTTGTTCAAAAGCTTGAAAATTTGTTAGAAAAACATGATTTGTTGAAAGATGATAATCTTGTTTTGAAAAATGAATTAAAGGATTTATGCTCTAATTTTGAATTGATGTTGCAAGAGAAGGAAGAGATTGCAAGTGAATGTGACTCACTTAAATCTCAACTCAAACTTGTTTTAAAGGAAAATGATTGTGATGATGTTGTAAAGCACAATGAGATCTTATCTTCAAAATTAGATCTTGTTTTTAAAGAAAATGTTACTTTGAAAAATGAAATTGATTTCATAACAAAAGAATTGAATTTGGTTTTGAATAAAAATAAATCTTTACAAAATGATATTGATATTCATGTTTGCCATGCTAGTGTAGCTTCTACTTCTTGCACACCTATAGAATGCTCCACTTTATCTTCTAGCATTGAAAATGATATAAATAATTTGAAGAAAAGTGTTGATTGTTTGGGCTCCACTTTGAGCCAATGTGCTTCAAATCACACTCGTTTGGAATCCTTGATTCGCAAGAAACAAGCTCCAACTATGCATGCACACCCATCACGGCATACACATGCTCATCACGGACACAATCATAACATGTATGCTCATGTGTACACTTGTACACATTGTGGTCGAAAAGGCCACCTTGCTAGATTTTGCTATGATAAATTACATATTGAAAATTTAGCAACTAATCTTGTTTGGGTTAGGAGAGATACTAACCCCCGTGGACCCACAAGAAAATGGGTACCAAGATCCACCTCTTTGATGTTTGATGTAGGTGGAGGCTCTCGCATAACGTGAGAGTATTGGTGCCTTGAGGTGGATGCATTCTAAGCTAAAAGGAGAACCATTTGGATGCTTCACTCTCAAGGAGATTTGGTGGGAGGACCACCTTGGTTTGGAGAATTAGAGATGCACCTTCATCGGTTTTGGTATCATTCTCTAACTCCCATTTTTAATTGCATGCTTTTCATGTTCATCTATTTATAGCATGTCATGTTTTATTGTTCATTATGCTTATGCCATGCTCTTTAGAATAGTGTTATACATGTGTAGTTACTTGAGCACCTATGTCTTATATGGATCTATATTTAGTGTTATCACATTGTTTAAACTAACATGTATGCCCTAGATCTAATGCACATGCATATGCATTATGACCATTTGGATGTTTATGATTTTTGTTCTTATTGAATCATGTTTCATTATTTCATGATTAGTATGATATTTGCCATGTTTATTAGACTTATGCTTTACATGATTAGTTATTGAGACACCCATGTTTAGTATGGACCTATATTTTGTGTTCTCTTTACGTTTTAGCTATCATGTTTATCATAGGTTTAATGCACATGTCTTTGTCTTACAAATCATATGGTTGATTATGACTTTTTGTTTTAATAATTCATATTTTTGATTGTCATGATCATGTTGATTGTTGACCCGTTTTATGCTTCATGTTTTGACTACTTGCTTGAATGATAGTTTTCATTAAGACTAGGATTTATACTTGTACAACTAGTGAGCTACAAATTGACCTTTATATATGTTTGTACTTGAACGCTCATTTGTATTCACTTGATGTACTAGTATAGTCTAGTTTTGATGATTCTTGCATTTGACTTGTATTCACCATTTTACATGTTTTGTTTGACTTCATGTATATGTCCATCTTGACCAAACTATCATTTATACATATACATCCTTGAGCCACGTGCCTTCATGCATATACTTTTGTGGACTCATTGTGTTTAGGATATGTATGTATACCTTAGTTTGTACATGACATACATACTCCTTGAAGTTTAAATTGATTGAATGAATTTCATGTTTACTAAGTGATTTCACATTTATGATGAATTTCATGTTTTTAAGATGATTTCAAATTGGTGATTTCACATCCTAGATGAATTTCATGTTTTCAATATTGAGCTTAATTATCCATTTTCATGATGATATGTTTCTCACAACACTTGTACACTCACCTTATTTTGATGTTTTCTCATGATTTGATTTTCATGAGTACTATTGGTGCCATATAGATTTTGAGTGTTTGGTGATCATGTGATTCTCATGTTTCATGAAAAATCTTTGTGTTTTATCTTGAAGGATTTCGTACTAGTTGATTCATATGACTAGTTGTGATATTCTTCATATGGTAGAGATTTTCAAACAAAGCTTAATTCCAAATCTATTTTTGAAAACCCCTACCATTCATGGGCGGTTGGATGGGAGATCATGTTCATGTATATTTTAAAATGAAAATCATTTGAATCTTGAACCATGATTGGGAGGTATAGTTGATATGAGTCATACACTTGATCTTATTCTTGTTTCAATTGGTATCATTGAATTCTTTCACTTGGTATCAATCTTGACATCCTTTTGTATACTCATATATGTTTTGTTTTATATATGTATGCTTACACTTCATATAGTATCAATTTCAATTGGTATCTATTTCTTACATACATATATAGATGATTTATTTGTGCTTATTATGTCCCTATATCTTGAAGCACAAATTTTGGTTATGTTAAGCTTGAGTTTTTCAATTGGTATCCATATACAAGCTTTATCATAATTTTAAGATTGCTAAGCTTGAATTTTTAATGAATATCATGTTTCAATTGATTAATTTTCAATTGGTATCTTATTTCAAGCCTATGCATATTTTCTTTTGGTATTTCATAAAGGGGGAGAAATCTCGTAATTTATATTTCAATTGGTATTTAGTTTACCATTGTTTTTGTTTCCCACTCCCTAACTTTATGATATTAAAAGTAATTGGTATCATATGCTTATAATGAAAAATATCTTCTTTTGGTATCAAGATGCTATTTGTTTCCTTAAATTTGGTATCAATTTTTTTTATCTATTGGTATCAAGTTTACATTACATGTTTTCATTTTGATATAAAATGTTATTTTGTTTCAATGCCTTGTTTTATTTCAAATAGGATTTGGCATTTCTCAAAGTTTGTTATTTTCAATTGATATCATATTGACTTTGGTTTTACCCCTTGAAATAATTTATTGCTTCTTTGTTTTGAAGATTTAGGGGGAGAAGTATTTGTTTTCATTTAGTTTGTTTTTACCCCTTTGTTGATGATTGACAAAAAGGGGGAGAAGAATTTGTAGTTTATATGCATGATTGATTTATGCATATGTTTTAGTTGGTTTTCATTAGTAATAATATGTTGGTTTCAATATTATTGTTTTATTGATATCAAGAGCATGTTTCATTGTTTATGTTTTATTTTAATTGGTATCCAGAACATGTTTATATGTGTTTAAGAACATTCATTGCATATCTTATTTGTTTTATTGTTATGCATGAGTTAAGGGGGAGCTTCTTTGAAGCTTTACTTTAATCCATGCATATATAACTCCATGAGTTTTGTCATCATCAAAAAGGGGGAGATTGTTGGCCCAAAGGCCTTCCACTCTAGTTTTGATGATGATTAACTCATGAAGTTATGTGTACTAATAATCTTGTGATTTTAGTTTCAAATCTTTAATCAAGTTATTAGTTGGTGATTAGCTTCAACAAGATGTTTTGGAAGCTACCCACATGTTGATTCAAGAGCCCGAGCGTCAAAGATCATATATAGCACTTGCTTGGTGGATCAAAGAGTTTTGGATCGAGTCGGCTTGGAGATTGCGCTCTACAAGAAGATATCGGTACCATAGTTTAGTTTTGGGTTTAGATCCTAATTGTAAAGATTAGAATAGTATGATAATGCTCAAGTTCACAACACACACGTATCATGTTTTGGTTTTCGTTTTTGGTTTAACCGATCTTGGTTTGCATGAATAGATATTATATCAAAACAAGTTTACATGGTTTAATGTATATTAGATTTGTTCTATATACATGCATGCTTCAACTCTTAGACAAACTTACTTTGATATACCTATTTCATGTGTTTTAGGTTTTGTGTTTTAACAAAACTTATTTTTGGAATTAAAGTCAAAAACTATGATATATATATTTGTTTCATGTATATTGGATTTCTATCCATATGCATCATGCTTCAAAGTGTTTAATATCATGATTTTGTACTTGGAAGAGTTTTGGACAAAACGTATTTTCTATTCAAAATCCAAGTTTTAGAAAATACAAGGTTTGGTTTTTGGTAAAAATGATAAGACATAAAAATAGTTTTAATTGCTTGATATTTGAGTCGAAACTTTTATCACATGTTTATATATCAATGCAATTTGACAAAACTATTTTTGGAGATTTTTAGTAGTTTATAAGAATTTATTGGATATTTATTTTCCCAGATTTCTGACCTGTTTTGGTGTCTGCCAGGCTGATCGGTCGACCGGTAGGTCGACCGCACCATGTAGACGGTCGACCGTCTGGGTCGACCGACGTGCACAGAAACGTGCACGCTGGCTACACCTATAGCCGGTCGACCGTGCCGGTCGACCGACTGAGAGCAGGTTTGCTCTCTGTTTGTTTGGGTCGACCGGGCGGTCGACCGCTAGCACCAACGGGTCAAAAATTGACCGTTGGGCGGTCGACCGGGCGGTCGACCGTCAGGGTAATTCTGGCAAAAATTACAGTCAACGGCTATTTTCTGGATTAGCCTATAAATACCCCATTTGTAAGAGTTTTTCTCTAAGAATTTTTGTGCGAATTTTTACATACTCTCTGGTGTTTTTACAGCATTAAAAAGAAGTTTTTGAGCTTGATTTGAACAATCTTTTTGGTGTTTTCATTAGGGTTTGAAAAATCAAAGAAAAGGGTTTTGGGAAAAGCTTTTGAATTGAACTTCTCTGTCTTGGTTTCATTTATTTCCCAAAGATTTTCTTTGAGTTGCTGGTTTCAAATCCCTTGGTTTTCTCCACACTTGAGCAAAAATCTACTATCTTTTCTATAGGATTTTGTGTGGGAAAAAGAGATTGTTTTGTGGTTGTTGTTTGAAACCACTAAGTTGTAAACTCTATCTTTAGCTTGGCTTTGTGCCTTTCCCTCATTGTGTTGAGGAAGTTTGGCTATTGGGTTGTATCCCTCAAGGTTGTGAGGTGATCCTTGTATTGGTTTTGAGTTTGGAAATACCTCAAGTTGTGAGGAGATTGTTGGCTTGGAGTTGTGCCTCAAGGAGGAGGTTGTGATTGTAAAGAGAGGAGTTGGGTACTCCTTGTGAGAGTTCTTGGTGAACTAGCTAGTGGATTAGAAATCCTTCGTGTGTCGAAGGCGGGGATGTAGAGCTGGGTGCTCGAACCTCGATAACATATCTCTGTGTTTGCGATTGATCCATTGACTCTCTCTATCTCTCTCTTTACTTTGTGTATTGTGCAAATTGCTATATCTTATACTTGCTTGTGTGTGCATCATTGTTGTAATTGCAATTAGTTTTTAAAATTCCGCATTATGTTCACTAGATTAGCATCGTCACCTATTCACCCCCCCTCTAGGTGACTTTTCACTATCCAATTCATAAGACCGCTCTCATTAGGAAGACAATTATGCAATTCAAGAAAGAACCGAGTGAACCGTTCTGGAGGTACTTTGAATGCTTTAAAGACCTCCTTGTCCAATGTCCACATCATGGAATAGAGAAATGGCGACAATGTCAAATTCTTTATGACGGTTTAGACTATTCTACCAAAACCCTCTTAGAAAGTATGTGCCAAGGGAAATTCTTGCAGAAGGATGAAAATGAAGGATGGGATTTGTATGAAAATCTAGCTGAAAAGACCATCCAATAGGAACCTACTAGTGAGACCTCTAGGAATCCAAACTCCATCTCTTCAAAAGGAGGTTTCCATTCTATCGAATCATCCATAGCTAATGAGGCTAAGTTAGCTAACCTAGCTAGAAGACTGGAAGCTCTAGAAACGAAGGAACCAAGTCCAATAAATTAAGTCAGCCCAAACCAATTTTCAACTCCGGGCTGCACTTATTGTCAAGCCATAAATCATGTGTTCGAGGAGTGCCCTGTGTTTCAGGCTCAGCAACAATACCATGAACCGATGAATGCGATCTTTTCAAGGCCGAACAATAATCCTGACGCACCAACATACAATCCTGGTTAGAGAAATCACCCTAATTTTTATGGAGCCAAAATAACAATGACCATTCATGATCAAATCATGCTAGCCACTTCCATCAGGCCAATAATTCTTCGAATCATCAACCCAACTTTTCCAATTTTCATAATAATTCTCCCAACCATCCACCTAACTTTTCAAACTATCAACAAAATTTTCCCAACCAAGCTCCACAATCCTCCTTCCAGAATCCTCAACTAGAAAGAAGAATGACTGACTTTGAAAGAAACATGGAAAGATACATGAAAAACCAAGATTCTCTCACGCAAACTATACAGAAGTTAGAGGTTCAAATGAGCCAACTAGCCACGCTACAGAATGAGAGACAGAAGGGTACCCTGCCTAATCAGCTTATAACCAATCCGAGGAATTCTCAACAAGCTCATTTGGCTGAGGATCATTCATTAAATCAATGTAATGATGTTCATACATTGAGGTCAGGAAAGAGAGTTGATAATCAAGTGTCAACGCCAACCAATCCCATTCAGCACAACCACAATCAAGCATCCACCTCATCTAATCCAAATCCTTTCAATTCTGACGAATCTGAAAAAGATAAGTCAACCAGTCAGGTGCACAAGCCTATAGTACCATTTCCTAATAGGCTGAAAAACAGCAAGCAAAATCCACACATGGACAAGATAATTGAGATATTTAATCAAGTGAAGATAAATGTGCCACTTCTTGATGCCATCCAACAAGTCCTTTCCTATGCTAAGTTTCTTAAGGACATGTGCACCAAGAAGAGAAAGACTAATGTACCAAAAAAGCTCTTCTTAGCCACTAACAATAGTGAGCTACTATCGGGTCCAATCCCTGTCAAGTACAAGGATCCATGTAGTCCTACCATTGCCTGCACAATAGGACAAGCCGAGATTAGTCGTGCACTTCTTGACTTGGGGGCAAGTATCAACTTGCTTCCATTCTCAGTTTATCAACAGCTCGGGTTGGGCGATCTTAGTCCAACTCGAGTCACCATCCAACTGGCTGACCGTTCAGTAAAAGTTCCAAAAGGGGAGATTAATGATGTCCTGATCCAGGTAGGGCAGTTTATTTATCCTGTCGATTTCATAGTTCTGGAGACACAACCTGTGTCCAACTCCAATCATAGGGCTCAAACTCCTGTTATCTTAGGGCGACCATTCCTTACTACTGCCAATGCCACATCAATTGTAGGAATCGGTCCATGAGGTTAACCTTTGGGGACATTCTAGAGAAGTCAATGTCTTCAATCTAGGAAAACAGCCCCGTAATTTTGAGGATCAAACATTTAAAGTCAACCTAATTGAGAACTTAACAAGTAAACATAGAGAAGAATTGGAAATAGAAACTGAGTGTGACTTCGGGTTAGAGTCTGACCACTCTAATCTTGATCAGGTTGTAGATTCTGATGTGAAGTGGGCCTCGAACCCTATTTCACCAATAATGGAGCCAACAAATTTGACTAGTCCTTCCAGTGAGTCTTCCTCTTCCTTAGAATTGAAAGCCTTACCTGCGCATCTTATGTACGTCTATCTAGGCGAACAAGAAACCTTTCCTGTCATCATTGCCTCCCATTTAAATGACGGGGAAGAAGATCTTAAAGCTATTCTAAGAAAACATAGGGAAGCCATTGGTTGGACTATGACCGATATAAAGGGATTAAGTCCAACCATCGTTCAACATTGCATTCATCTCAATGAAGACGCCACACCTAAAAGAGACCCGCAGCGTAGGTTAAACCCTATAATGCAAGAAGCTGTTCATGCTGAAATTATCAAACTCTTAGACAATGGGATAATTTATCCCATTTCTGATAGCCAATGGGTCAGTCTTGTCCACGCGGTTTCAAAGAAATCCGGTTTCACCGTAGTGGAAAACGAGAACAAAGAGTTGGTTCAAACTTGACTTCCCATGAAGATCCGAGTTTGCATCGACTATAGGAAGCTTAATGCTGCAACTCGTAAGGACCATTTTCCACTTCCCTTCATTGATCAAATGCTTGAACTTTTGGCGGGTCACGAGTATTACTGTTTCTTGGTCGGTTACTCGGGGTATAATCAGATCCCTACTGCTCCTGAGGACCAAGAAAAGACTACATGCACATGTCCATTTGGGACATTTGCTTATCGTCGAATGCTTTTCGGCTTATGCAATGCCCCAGCAACATTTCAACGTTGCATGTTGAGTCTTTTCTCTGATATGGTAGAACGATTCTTAGAGATCTTTATGGATGATTTCTCCATCTACGGAGATTCATTCCCACTATTTAGAACTTGTCCTCTAACGTTGTGCTGAGAAAAATTTGACATTGAATTGGGAGAAATGTCACTTCATGGTAAAATATGGAATTATCTTGGGTCATGAAATTTTCAAGAAAGGAATTGAAGTGGACAGAGTAAAATTGAGGTTATTGCTAAGCTTCCCATGCCCAAATGCGTTAAGGACATTAGATCCTTCTTAGGACACGCTGGTTTCTACAGAAGATTTATCAAGGATTTTAGCAAAATTGCTAGGCCCTTGACTAATCTGTTAGCTAAGGATGTGTCCTTCACTTTTGATACTGAATGCATGAATTCTTGGGAGAAGCTTAAGCGAGAGCTTATTTCTGCACCAATCATATCTGCACTGGATTGGTCTAAGCCGTTCGAAATCATGTGCGATGCTTTCGATTTTGCCATAGGCGCTGTCCGAGGACAACGCATTGATAACAAGCAGCATGTGATTTACTACTCTAGTAGGACTCTCAACGATGCTCAATTGAACTACAGTACGACTGAGAAGGAATTCTTGGCAGTAATGTTTACCTTAGAGAAGTTTCGTCCCTACCTACTAGGGTCCAAAACCACCATTTTCACCGATCATTCTACGCTTAGGTACCTCATGATGAAGAAGGATGCCAAGGCCCGACTCATTCGTTGGATCCTCCTTCTTCAAGAATTCGATCTTGAGATTCGAGATAAAAAAGGCATAGAAAATATCGTTGCTGACCATCTCTCACGGATCCCTAATTCTCCATGCAACGAATTACCGTAAATGAGAATTTTCCTGATGAAAATCTCTTAGCTATCTCTAGGGAATCTTGGTTTGCTGATATAGTGAATTACTTAGTCACAAATCAAACTCCGTCTCATTGGTCCAAAAATGATATATACCGGTTCTTATCCCAAGTCCGGTATTTCTTTTGGGAGGAACCATATCTTTTTAAGTACTATTCTGACCAAATTATTAGGAGATGCATTCCCGATGAGGAGGTTAAGAGTGTTCTATCCTTTTGTCACGAACTTGCATGCGGTGGACACTTTGGTCCCCGCAAAACTGCTGAAAAAGTGCTACAAAGCGGGTTCTATTGGCCCACTTTGTTCAAGGATGCTTATGAATTTTGCAAGACGTGCCCTAGATGCCAAATGGTAGGAGGGATCTCAAAACGAAATATGATGCCCCTCAACCCAATTCTAGAAATAGAACATTTTGATGTTTGGGGGCATCGACTTTATGGGTCCATTTCCTAATTCATTTGGAAACCAATACATATTGGTTGCTGTAGATTATGTGTCTAATTGGGTAGAAGCCATTCCTTGTAAAACTAATGATAATAAAGTTGTCATAAAGTTTTTGAAAGAGAACATTTTTTCACGCTTCGGAACCCTCGTGCTATCATCAGTGATAATGGCACTCACTTTTGCAATAGATCCTTTGAAGCTCTTATGCGAAAGTATACCATAACTCACAAGTTGTCCACACCTTATCATTCTCAAACCAGTGGGCAGGTTGAGGTTTCCAATAGATAAGTCAAGCTTATCTTGGAGAAAACTGTGAACCAAAACCAGAAAGATTGGTCCATCAAACTTGTAGATGCCCTATGGGCCTACAGAACCACTTTCAAGACGATTCTAGGAATGTCTCCTTATAGATTAGTCTATGACAAAGCTTGTCACCTGCCCGTTGAGTTAGAGCACCAGGCCTTATGGGCAATCAAGCAGTTGAATTTCGACTTGACTAAGGCCGGTGACCTTCGAAAGTTACAAATTTTCGAATTAGAGTAATTGAGAAATGAGGCCTATGAAAATGCTAGGATCACTAAAGATGGAGTAAAGATTTTCCATGATAAACACATCATAAGAAAAACCTTTGTCCCTGGAAAAAAAGTCTTACTCTATAATTCTAGGCTTCATCTTTTTCCAGGAAAATTGAAATCAAGATGGACTAGGCCATTCGTTGTAAAAATCGTGTTTCCACACGGTGCAGTTGAGATCAGTGACACCAAGAATGAAAATGACTTTAAGGTAAATAGTCAACGCCTTAAACCTTTCTTGGAATCGATGCCGGTAAATGAAACGGCTATGGGTCTTTTTGACCCAGTGTATCGTTAACTGTCCTCTTTTCCATTTTATTTCATGCATCTATACATTTCTTTCATACATTGGGGACAATACATGAGATAAGTGTGGGGGAGGGTTCTAACACGACTGATATAAAAAAAAAGAAAAAAAATATATATATATAAAACTTTTTGAAAGGTTAGAACAATATTTGATATATTTTTGTAAGAAATTAAGTCAATTTTAAGGAATAGGAAAATCATAATTAGGATTTCTTATACTTGATCAAAGTCAGATAACTTGTTTGATGTTTAAGGTTAGGAAGAAAATTTGTGAAAGTAATTTAGTCTTGATATTTACCTTGATGAAATATGCACACTAAATACACTTACACACTTAGGGTTTAAAAATAAAGACACTTATGCCTTATAAAAAAATACATGTAAAAAAAATAATAAACAAATCTAATTATTGATTAGCTAAGTGTTTTGGCCTAAGCAAGCCTTGGTATTTATGCAAAAGATAATTAGATAAGTTTGAAAAAATATATATATATAAATCCTCTAATTAAGCTGGGTATTTATGCCTCATAAAGCATAAGTATTCACGCCTAAAAGTGGTACATTTTATAAATAAAAACGTTGATTTCGTGGCCTTGTCTGCTCAAGTGTTTAAGTCCTTAGGGGTGTTTTCTCACCTGGTGTCACGTCCCACTGATCAAAATAGAGTACATGACATGATCGGCAACCTGTACACGTCGGGTAGAACGTTCCGACGTATACACGTTAAGCCTGCTGTAGATCTGTACAAGTTTTCTTATATGGTAACAACACTGCTGATATATTACATGTAACAAGAGTACATAACACAGTCAATACAGTACCAAAAGGACAGTACAGTACACCTGAGTCCATTAGCATAATTATACAGTAACCAAAACAGAAAAACATATGTACAACTAGGAATATACTGCGAACTCAAGAAAGAGACGACAAGCTCCCGAGCTGTCCTACAGCTGCTTAGCCAAACCGTCTAGATACTCCGCGTCCTCTTCTGATGGTATAACCAGGGACTCTATATCTGGGCAAGCAAACCAAGGGTCTCAGATGCGACCGAGCAAGTGTACAAAGAAAAGGTAAGAAGAATAAAAACAAGATAATGAAATATGCAGAAGGCTGAAACAAGACGTGTAATAAGATGACGATAATCAAAACATCAGGGAAGTACTTTTCACTACCTTGTCTACATTGTCTAGGAGGGTCTACATGTGTGATACAAGACTTAATAATCGAGGAGTTCTGATCAGGTGGGTGTATCCCGTGCATACCCGGGATCACGGCCTTTATCAAACCCCTGGCTGCTAAGACCAGGGCCCTCCGCTAAGAGGGGAACAATAATCAAGTAACGGGAGCTCATGGAGCTATACAATCGGTAGGTAGCACTACCATCCCCTGCAGTGGGAGAACAATATGGATCCAGTACACCCACCTAATGAGACCTGATCAATCATCCAGTCTCCCCATCCCCAGGTGAGTTCAGTTAAGGATGACAAGTCATGACATGAGGTAACTGAAATAGGTGACAAAAAGATATCTATAGTTATGTAGATGAGTGTGCATGTTTATAGCAAATAACTGGCATAAACAATGTAATCAACTATCATGTGTAACATGAAGCACTACCAGGCGTATCAAAATAACATGTAACGGTAGTACGTAATCACAGTAACATGTAACGGTAGGATATAATAGAAATACATGCAGTTATCCCAGCTATCTTCATGTAACATGCACACTCAAAATAATCCATAGGCCAAGTTCCTACTCTAATATCCTACTCAACACCTAAGATCCAGGTCAAATATCCAGACTAATCATAATATAGGAATGATACGACTCTAAAAATGATATAGTTGGAGAAATCACAAGAATACAGGGAAACACTTGCCTTAGGATTGAAGTTCTCGCTCTCCTGATTCCAACGAGACCAAGAACACGCGATTCTGACGTCGAATGACCACGTTATCGCCTGACGCACGACTTAGGGTCTATTTTCTAAATCTGAAAGTACACAGGGGATTAAAAGAGATTTTGCAGGGTTATAAACGCAATAATATTAATTTACAAGGGGCTGTTAAAAAATTTTACCTTTTTAAGTGGGTTGCGGGTTTGCGGGTTTGCGGATCGTGTCTAAAGAGAAACCCGTTATGGTTTTTCTTTTCTTTTCCTTCACAGCGCTGTGCACGCTGTGAACTGCGACAGCACCAGCAGCGCGGGCTGCAGCTAGCCGCGGCGAGAGGCGGGCGCGGTGGTGCTCCGGCTGCACGCGCGGGGCTCCGGCGAGGGTCGGAGCTCCGGCGAGTGGTGGTTTCGACTCCGGAAGGAGGCGACGGCGGAGAGGTTTTGGTGGTGCCGGAGTTGTGCGGGTGGCTCCGGTGAGGGCACGGTGGCCGGAGATAGGAACACCCGGTGGTGGTGGTGGTTTTGTACAGTGAAAGAGAGAGGTGGGGAAGTGGTTGGTGGTGTTTTGTTGGGTGGCCGGTGGTGGAGTTAGGTGGCCGGAGGTGGTGGTGTCCAGTGGTGGTGGAGTTAGGTGGCCGGAGGTGATGCTGTTGGGTGGCCTGAGTTGTGGTGGTGAGGACGACGGTGACGCAGGGATGTTGGCAACGGGCGCTGGCTGTGTGTGTGTGTGTGTGTGAGAGAGAGAGAGAGTATTTGGTTAGGATTTAAAATGAAATAGGTTTATATAGATTTAGATTTTCCATTAGGAAGAATGTAGAAAGTTAAACACAAATCCCTAATGTCGATTAACGAATTCTCTGGAAAACCCTGGTCTTGCAACAGTGTTAATGAAATGGGATGAATATTAAGATATATATTATTTATGATATTTAAATAATAGGGTCCGAATATGACTAGTGTCGAACAGTCCCCAAAACTTAGGAAAAATAGGAAATATTAGTCTAAGACGTAAGAAAAAATTGGATTATAAAAATGTAAACCGGTTTGTCAATTAAAAATCCCGAAAGGATCCGTGAGACTGGGCGACACCCATTCGGCCCGATTTTGGACTAATTCCGAAAAAATTGCCAAAAATACTCGCAGGTAGAAAATAATATTTTAACGCTTATTACTAAAGTAGATTCTCGAAATTTTACCCCATTTGCAAATTAAAAATCGTTGAGTTAATCATCTATTTTAGGTTAACTCCGATATCGGATATTTTCCAAAAGAAAACAGAAAACAGTTTAGAAAATTTTAGAAAATCTAAACAGTGAAAAAAAAAAATCAGTTGTGACACTGAAACTAGTATAGTCGGGTTTTCAAGTTGGTCAATTTCCTACGTATTTCATATCGTATACGACGTATAACGTATAATGATAGCGGAGGGTTACACTTCTACCCACCTAACAAAAATTTCGTCCGCGAAATTTAAATAGACACTTCAAATGCAATAATGGAAAGTAAGAATCTTAAACTGTGATACCTGAGAGTCAGAGAATAAGTAAGGGTACTTTTCTCGAACTTCTTCCTCCAGCTCCCAGGTGGAATCTCCTGGGGCATTAGGATCCCAGGCTACTCGAACTAAAGAAATCACCTTGTTCTTCAGGACCTTTTCTCTATGATCAAGTATTGCCACTGTTTGAACTGCATAAGTCAAATCCGGTCTCAGCGTTAATTTGGAATAATCAAGGATGTGCTTCTCATCAGGTACATATTTCCGAAGCTGAGACAATGAAAACACATCGTGTACTCCTGCTAAAGATGGAGGCAATGCCAGCTTATAAGCAACAGCACCAATTCGCTTCACAACTTCAAATGGCCCAATATATCGTGGACTCAGCTTTCCTTTACTTCCAAATCTGATCACTCCCCGAGTAGGTGATATTTTAAGAAATACATGATCTCCAATCACAAACTCCAAGGGTCTCCTTTTCCCATCTGCCCAACTCCGCTGCCGGTCCTGTGCAGCTTGAAGATGCTTCCTGATCTGGGCTACTTTATCCACAGTCTGAGTAATGAGTTCTGGACCAAGTAGTTTCCGTTCGCCAATGTCATCCCAACATACAGGTGATCTGCATTTCCGTCCATATAGAGCCTCAAATGGTGACATCTGAATACTAGACTGGTAACTGTTATTATATGAGAATTCAACTAAATGTAGGTGATCTTCCCAGGACCCCTTAAAATCCAAAACACAGGCTCGTAGCATGTCTTCTAGAATCTGTATCACCCTTTCAGATTGTCCATCAGTCTGGGGGTGGTAAGCAGTGCTGAACTTCAACTTGCTTCCCAGACTAGTTTGCAGACTCTGCCAGAAATGAGACAAAAATCTGGTGTCTCGATCTGACACAATACTCACTGGAACCCCATGCAATCTTACTATCTCCTGCATATAGCGTTCTGCCAGACTCTCAGTGGATTGCCCCACTCTAAAAGGAATAAAGTGAGCACTCTTGGTCAGTCTGTCAACTATTACCCAGATAGCATTGTGACCTTTTGAACTTCTTGGCAATGCAGTCACAAAGTCCATAGTAATATGTTCCCATTTCCATTCAGGAATAGAAAGTGGTTGCAATAAACCAGCAGTCCTTTGGTGCTCGGCTTTTACTTGTTGACAGACAAGGCATTTAGATATAAATCTGGCTATTTCTCTTTCATCCCATGCCACCAAAAATGTTGCTTAAGGTCCCGATACATCTTTGTTCCACCAGGATGAATATTATATGGAGAGTTATGAGCTTCTAGCAATAACTCTTGTCTAACTTCTCCCTTAGGCACGCATAACCGTGCACCATATCTCAAAGAACCATCTTCATGAAGCAGTAAATCCTTTCTCAGTCCAGCTTCTACCTGACCCCTGAACTTTTGGAGTTGCTTGTCACCTGCCTGAGCTTCCTTTATTTTGTCTATTAAAGATGACTGGAGTTGTAATGCCATACAATGAGCTACTGCTCCTGGGATAACCACTTCCAGAGTTAATCTTCTCATTTCTTCAATCAACGCCTTCTGTTGTGTGAGGATCATGGCAGCCGGTCTTCTACTTAACGCATCCGGTACCACATTTACATGTCCTAGATGGTACTGAAGATTAAGATCATACTCTGCCATGAGTTCCAACCATCTTCTTTGTCTCATATTTAGTTCCTTTTGGGTGAAAATATATTTCAGACTCTTATGGTCTGTAAAAATCTCAACTCGCGTCCCCAGTAAATAATGTCGCCAAATTTTCAGGGCGAAGATAACAGCTGCCAATTCTAAGTCATGAGTTGGATAGTTCTGCTCATGGGGCTTGAGTTGTCTTGAGGCATAAGCCACCACTCGATCGTGTTGCATAAGCACACAACCAATCCCCTGTCCTGACGCATCACTATGTATGACAAACCCACCGAACTAATCTGGAATAGCAAGAATCGGTGCGGTTGTCAACCTGTGCTTTAATTCTGCAAAAGCTGCCTCACACTCTTCTGTCCAATTAAACTTCTCCCTTTTCTTGGTTAACTGTGTCAAAGGTTTAGCAATCTTGGAGAATTCTTTCACAAACTTTCTATAATATCCAGCTAGGACAAGGAATTGCCTCACCTCTGTTACTGATTTAGGAGTTGGCCACTTTTCTACTGCTTCCACTTTCTTTGGATCCACTCCAATACCTTGACCTGAAATAATGTGTCCAAGAAAGTCCACACTTTCCAACCAAAATGCACATTTACTCAGCTTTCCATATAATCGTCTCTCCCTCAACACCTGCAGCACGGTCCTCAAATGTTCCGCATGTTCTTCCCGGGTCTTGGAATAAATAAGGATATCATCAATGAAAACTATAATAAACTTATCCAAATAAGGGAAAAACACCCTATTCATCAGATCCATGAAGACTGCTGGGGCATTGGTGAGTCCAAACGACATTACCAGAAACTCATAATGTCCATATCTTGTGCGAAAAGCAGTCTTAGGAATGTCTAATGCTTTCACCTTCAGTTGATGATAGCCAGAGCGGAGATCCAACCGGAAAAATATGGTTGCACCACAAAGTTGATCAAATAAATCATCGATCCTGGGTAAAGGATACTTGTTCTTGATAGTCACCTTGTTAAGCTCTCTATAGTCAATACATAATCTTTGTGTCCCGTCCTTCTTTACCAATAATACTGGAGCTCCCCACGATGACGTACTTGGTCTGATAAAACCTTTATTCAAAAGCTCTTCAATTTGCTTTTTCACCTCTGCCAACTCTATTGGCGCCATTCGATACGGTGCCTTGGAGATTGGGGCAGTACCCGGTAACACCTCAATTGTAAACTCAACTTCTCTATCTGGAGGCAATCCAGGTAACTCTTCAGGAAACACATCCAGGAAGTCCCTTACTACGACAGGAATATCGGTCTGACTCCCATCTAATGTTGCCAAGGTTTCCGTACACACTACATCCCCATTTGCATCCGAATCAAGGAGTATACCTTCAGCAGAACTTTCGAACTCCGATAATTTCGGAAACCGAAACACTACACGTTTTCTCTGACAGTCTATGACTGCATGTACCTGGCTAAGCCAGTCCATACCCAAAATAATGTCAAAGTCACAGTTGTCAATCAGCAGGCAATTCGTGATGAACTCCCTGTTACCGATAACGACGGGACATTGTGAACATACCTTGTTACACAACACTGTCCCATTCCCAGTGCTAATAGTCCAACCCCGGTGCAGAGTGTCACAGGATATATTATGCTTACGAATGAACTTAGAGGAAATAAAACAATGAGTAGCACCGGAATCAAATAAAGCATATGCTGGAACAGAATGCACCAAAATAATACCGTGACAACTTATCCTAAGGCATTCGCTTGATCAGTAGTAAGAGTAAATGCCTTGCCTTTCTCTCTAACTGGTCCGGCTGATTGCTCTTTACCTCTTTGGAACTGCTGATACTTCTGCTGTTGGGGAGGTAGAGGCTGTTTAGGCTGAAAGGGGAGCATAGGCTTTGACGGTCCGGATATCGTCAGCTTGTTTTGACCAACTGAGGCTGAGGGGAGATCTCTTGGAACTTGCCAACCGTAAGGACACTGACTAGCCTGATGCTCAGACGATCCACAGGCTAAGCACAAGTTCTTGGCCCATCTGCACTCATTTATATTATGTCCCGCCTTATGACAGTATTTACACACAGCCATCCTCGGCTGAGACACTGGAGCCATCTGTCGCTTTTGGGGTGTTGTACCAACTTGCCTGTGCTCCAGAAATGTGCCCAATTGGACGCTTTATGCTACTAGTGGGTATCCTCCTCATCAAGCCACTGAGCTGCTCCTGTTCCCTGGCGGCCGTTAATACCTCTGCAAAGGTCTTATACCTGAAGGATATAACATATCTTTGAAGTTCCAGATGCAATCCCTGCTGAAACCTTCTGGCCCGACTCTCCTTGGTAGATACCATATATGGGGCAAATCGGCTGAGTTTAGAAAATTCAGCTGCATACTCATCAACTGTCCTCCCAGCCTGTCTGAGATTTATAAATTTCTGTTCCATCTCTGATTTGGCCGTATCAGGAAAGAATTTTGCCAAGAACACCTCTGAAAATGTCTTCCAAGAGATAGGTCCCGGCAAATGGCTTTCTTCTGCCAGCCACCATATACGTGCCATTCCTGATAGCTAAATTTTCACTACATCCACTCGATCAGCTTCCGGAACTCGAGCTGCTACCAATAAGTTCTCTGTGTTTATGAGCCACTGCTCAGCATCCAGATGGCTTTCTTCCCCTGAGAAGACTGCTAGATTGAGTCTTCTGAAGTCAGACACATTCCCCTGCCTCACCTGACTTCCTGAAGCAACTATCTTTTCCAGAGCAACAGTCAGTCGCTCGCTCTGATGCTGCTGGGACTCTAACAAGAGCTTCATGAATTCCATTGACTCTGTAGGCCCGTCCTCAGTAACTCGCTGAGCCATCTGTGGAATATATACCAAATGAGCGTCGGGACTAAGAGGCAGAACTATGCTAAACTCATTTAGTTCCTAAGGCTGGACTTGTGGGCTCATGTCATGTCTCTTGTTCCTTGTCAGCAGTATAATAGCTTGTACAAATCTACAGATAAGAACTAGATTCGAATAGCTGAGGTCGCGTTTCGCAAACCGTCCCATGCTAAATTCGAACCAAGCTCTGATACCACTAAAACCATGTCACGTCCCACTGATCAAAATCGAGTACATGACATGATCGGCAACCTGTACACGTCGGGTAGAACGTTCCGACGTATACACGTTAAGCCTGCTGTAGATCTGTACAAGTTTTCTTATATGGTAACAACACTGCTGATATATTACATGTAACAAGAGTACATAACACAGTCAATACAATACCAAAAGGACAGTACAGTACACCTGAGTCCATCAGCATAATTATACAGTAACCAAAACAGAAAAATATATGTACAACTGGAACATACTGCGAACTCAAGAAAGAGACGACAAGCTCCCGAGCTGTCCTACATCTGCTCAGCCAAACCGTCTAGATACTCCGCGTCCTCCTCTGATGGTATAACCAGGGACTCTATATCTGGGCAAGCAAACTCAGGGTCTCAGATGCGACCGAGCAAGTGTACAAAGAAAAGGTAAGAAGAATAAAAATAAGATAATGAAATATGCAGAAGGCTGAAACAAGACGTGTAATAAGATGACGATAATCAAAACATCAGGGAAGTACTTTTCACTACCTTGTCTACATTGTCTAGGAGGGTCTACATGTGTGATACGAGACTTAATAATCGAGGAGTTCTGATCAGGTGGGTGTATCCCGTGCATACCCGGGATCACGGCCTTTATCAAAACCCTGGCTGCTAAGACCAGGGCCCTCCGCTAAGAGGGGAACAGTAATCAAGTAACGGGAGCTCATGGAGCTATACAATCGGTAGGTAGCACTACCATCCCCTACAGTGGGAGAACAATATGGATCCAGTACACCCACCTAATGAGACCTGATCAATCATCCAGTCTCCCCATCCCCAAGTGAGTTCAGTTAAGGATGACAAGTCATGACATGAGGTAACTGAAATAGGTGACAAAAAGATATCTATAGTTATGTAGATGAGTGTGCATGTTTATAGCAAATAACTGGAATAAACAATGTAATCAACTATCATGTGTAACATGAAGCACTACCAGGCGTATCAAAATAACATGTAACGGTAGTACGTAATCACAGTAACATGTAACGGTAGGATATAATAGAAATACATGCAGTTATCCCAGCTATCTTCATGTAACATGCACACTCAAGATAATCCATAGGCCAAGTTCCTACTCTAATATCCTACTCAACACCTAAGATCCAGGTCAAATATCTAGACTAATCATAATATAGGAATGATACGACTCTAAAAATGATATAGTTGGAGAAATCACAAGAATACAGAGAAACACTTGCCTTAGGACTGAAGTTCTCGCTCTCCTGATTCCAACGAGACCAAGAACACGCGATTCTGATGTCGAATGACCACGTTATCGCCTGACGCACGACTCAGGGTCTATTTTCTAAATCTGAAAGTACACAGGGGGTTAAAAGAGATTTTGCAGGGTTATAAACGCAATAATATTAATTTACAAGGGGCTGTTACGAAATTTTACCTTTTTAAGTGGTTTGTGGATTTGCGGATCGGGTCTAAAGAGAAATCCGTTATGGTTTTTCTTTTCTTTTCCTCCACAGTGTTGTGCACGCTGTGAACTGCGGCAGCACCAGCAGCGCGGGCTGCTGCTAGCCGCGGCGAGAGGCAGGCGCGGTGGTGCTCCGGCTGCGCGCGCGGGGCTCCGGCGAGGGTCGGAGCTCCGGTGGTGCTCCGGCGAGTGGTGGTTTCGACTCCGGAAGGAGGCGATGGCGGAGAGGTTTTGGTGGTGCCAGAGTTGTGCGGGTGGCTCCGGTGAGGGCACGGTGGCCCGAGATAGGAACACCCGGTGGTGGTGGTGGTTTTGTACAGTGAAAGAGAGAGGTGGGGAAGTGGTTGGTGGTGTTTTGTTGGGTGGCCGGTGGTGGTGGAGTTAGGTGGCCGGAGGTGGTGGTGTCCAGTGGTGGTGGAGTTAGGTGGCCGGAGGTGATGCTGTTGGGTGGCCGGAGTTGTAGTGGTGAGGACGACGGTGACGCAGGGATGTTGGCAACGGGCGCTGGCTGTGTGTGTGTGTGTGTGAGAGAGAGAGAATTTGGTTAGGATTTAAAATGAAATAGGTTTATCTAGATTTAGATTTTCCATTAGGAAGAATGTAGAAAGTTAAACACAAATCCCTAATGTCGGTTAACGAATTCTCTAGAAAACCCTGGTCTTGCAACAGTGTTAATGAAATGGGATGAATATTAAGATATATATTATTTATGATATTTAAATAATAGGGTCCGAATATGACTAGTGTCGAACAGTCCCCAAAAATTAGGAAAAATAGGAAATATTAGTCTAAGACGTAAGAAAAAATCGGATTATAAAAATGTAAACCGGTTTGTCAATTAAAAATCCCGAAAGGATCCGTGAGACTAGGCGACACCCACTCGACCCGATTTTGGACTAATTCCGAAAAATTGCCAAAAATACTCGCAGGTAGAAAATAATATTTTAACGCTTATTACTAAAGTAGATTCTCAAAATTTTACCCCATTTGCAAATTAAAAATCATTGAGTTAATCATCTGTTTTAGGTTAACTCCGATATCGGATATTTTCCAAAAGAAAACAGAAAACAGTTTAGAAAATTTTAGAAAATCTAAACAGTAAAAAAAAAATCAGTTGTGACACTGAAACTAGTATAGTCGGGTTTTCAAGTTGGTCAATTTCCTACGTATTTCATATCGTATACGACGTATAACGTATAATGATAGCGGAGGGTTACACCTGGTACCCTAAAACTATCCGGTTTGGGTGTCACCGACTAAAGGCTCGTTACATGAACAGATTAGAAAGCCTAATGAAATTGAGGAATAAATTCCACCAAAAATAAATAAGACATAGGAGTTAATGTTAAAAAGCCCTTAGTCAAACTTCACAGTCACGATGGTGCATACGACTCAGGGTAAATTAATAGACTAGATGAGAGGTACAAATTGACTCCTTACTTTGATTGATGGTATGTTTTTGAATAGAGACTGAGTTTCGGAATGAAAAATTTGATATTCCTATGACTTATAGAGTACTTAAAGCCTTACAAATATACTTCAAATATTTTTTCCTTTAAAAATGCTTTTCGAAAATACTAACTTTTTCTCTTTCTTTATGGATTTTGTGGGTGCAATCCACTAAAAACCCTCACGAGATAAAACTCGACCTCTAGGGATAACCTAGAGGTTTAACGGCTTGTTGCACATGCTCAGTGCAATTGAGTGACCTGCGAAAGTGGTCTAATAGTTGATTAGAATTAGTCTGATGGTTTGCTCGAGGGCGAGCAAAAGATAAGTGTGGGGGTGTGATTAGTCACATATATTGCATATACATTGTCACCTTACCATAATTTTTAGCTAATAAATCCTATTAACTAGTCTTCTTCTTTGTTTAATGTAGGCCCAATTGCTAAAAGAAAGGAATGAGAAACAAGCCCAAAAGCCCACCAAATTCTGATTTAATTCAGAATAAATTCGAAATCAAGGAATTAAGGCAAATCTTGGCATATCAGAGAGGTTGAAAACCGGTTAAAAAGAATCCTCCTTGAATCAAGCAGTTGAAGCCAAACAATCAAAGGCTGTTTCGTCAAATTCTGAAGCTGCAATGAAAAAACCAGCAGAAGATATGGGCAAATCACCAAACCGGAGAGTTCCACCAATTGGGTGTGGCCACATGGCCACACTTTTTGTGGCCCTAGCCGCGTTTTCGCGGCCTTGTTGTGTCAGTTGGGGGAGCTTTTGCTCCCTCAATCTTCCAGGGATCTCCCCCCTCTGATTTTTCCCTATAAATACCAGTTTCAATAGAGCAAAAAGGAGCAAAGACTAGGATTAGAATTTTGTTTATACTTTAAGGTTTAGGCTCTTTGTTAGGTAGTACAAAAGTTGTATTTTTATTTTGTAATTTGTAGTTCAGCACAAATACTTGTGAGAGAGAGGAATTGAGTGCTTGTACTTGTAGATTGAAGTGACATCAATACAAGAATCGAGCTACTTTTTCTTCCACTCATTTACGGTATGTCTTGCATTATTTACTTGCATTTTTCTTTGTTTCCCATGAGTATCTAAATCGATTTTCTGGGCTCACTATTGTACCTCTCTCCAATTCTTCTTCTTTTCTGATTTTCATGAAAAAGACCCAATGAATCATTTGCATGCCTAACTTAAAGCCTTTCTTTTTGAAAGTGTTCTTGAAGGCACATAAGGATGGGTTTGGATCTTTAAACTCCTATTTCTTTTAAAAACGTTTCTTCAACTATTTTTATTTCATACTTGCTTCTTCACGCTTGATGATTCAACATTCAATTCAAAACGATTTCTTAAAGAAAAGAGTGAACTCTTCCAACCATCTCATGTGCTTTACTTCAAACTTTCTAAAGTCAACCTTAAGTTTTGCCTATGATCAAGTTGAGGCATTTAGGATTTCAATAGAAGAATAAACAGTTGAGTAGTGAGATAGTGAGCCCAGATTTTCTTCTTTATTAAAATTAACTAAACAATTTTCAAGCTTTTTAAATCACCTTCTCCAAAGCCTTCTCCAAAGTTGCAATTTCTCTTTTAATCATCTCCTTCTTTTCATTCTCTTTTCAATTAAAAAACGAGCACAATTCTTTGTTACCAAATAAAACACTGAAAAGCTTTCATCGCATTCCTCCCCGTGGACACGACCCGTTAGCCACAAGCTACACGGTAAACTCTTAACTCTTTGATTGTTCTTTGATTTTTACAATTAGTCAAAAAAAATGGTTCAAATTGTTTGAAATATGTGTTAAATTTTTTCACACATGTTTGTATATCAAAGTATTATACTGAAACTGTTTTTGTGGATTTTGAGAGATTTTATGGGATTTATTTTGTATTAAAAACCCAGTTTTCAAGTCCTGATTTTTGCCTGCCAGGCTCTGGCGGTCGACCGACCGGTCGACCGGACCAAGAGCCGGTCGACCGGACCGGTCGACCGGACATGCACAAGAACATGCACAAGGCCATGTCAGTTGGCCGGTCGACCGACTGAAGGCAACCCACTCTAGGGTTGCCCCGGTCGACCGGGCGGTCGACCGGCCAGAGAGCCGTTGCTCTCTGGTTCAGGGCCCGGTCGACCGGGCGGTCGACCAGAAGGCTCAACGGTCAGTTTTTTGACCGTTGGCCGGTCGACCGTAAGGTCAAAATTGACCTTTCTGCCAGCCAACGGGCAATTTGTTTGGGAGCCTATTTATACCCCATTTGAGGTTGGTTTTTGTGAAGACTTCCAAGAGCAAAATTCTCCCATTCTCTAGTGTTTTATTTCAAGTTTCAAAAAGAGTTTTAGAGTTTTAAAGATTTGATCTTTATTTTGTTTTAAAGGGTTGGAAAATTCAAGAAAAAGGAGAAACTTTGAGATTGATTTTTGATCTTCATTTTAATCTTATCCTAGTTGTTTCCCCAATAGTTTTCTTGAGTTTTTGATTTTCAAACTCTTTATTTTCACACTTAAGCTATCTTACTATCCTATCTATTTAGGATCTTTATTTTGTGGAAAAATTAGTTTGTGGTTGAGATAGACCACCAAGTTGTAAACCCTCCTTACTTGTGTTATTCCTCTTGTGTAGAGGTTGATTTTAGAGTGGTGGTTGGCTCCCTCTAGTGAGAGGTGGAGATTGGTGTTTGGCTCCCTCTTGTGAGAGGTGGAGTTTGTGTTGAAATCCCTCAAGTGTAACGGCCCCAGTTTCTAATAAGCAAGGTTAGATCCATAATATGTATTTATTCCCAACATCTAGAAAATTTCGGCAGCACTTCCTCTAATATTTTTACTTTTACCACATACAAAATATCCAATTTCGGCTCTAAGGCCTACTTATGTTTATAAAGGATTTCGGCCATATGGCCTACTTATTACACAATAACAAAAATCTCACTTGCACCACATAACAACAGTAAAGATGTCCTCAAAATACTTATGCCATACATCCTCTTCCAATATCATCTAGGCATCCATTAACCACATAATACAACCATCATGATCTTCCTTCTCACATTTACAAACATCCCAAGCATCAAGTTCAAGTTATAACTATTACAAGAAGAAGATTACATATGGAAATGATGTCAAGATACATTTAACTATGAAATGCGGAAATAACCCTACTTATGTACACATGGTGAACAAAAATAATAGTTATAGGTAGATGCCATCCATCTCTAACTACTCCCTGCTACAGTAGGCCCTTACCTTTATCCAGACCTGAAAGAGAAGAAAATGAAAGGAATGAGCTCGACGGCTCAGCGAGTAAATTTCATAAACACTTTATGAATGACAACATGGTATTTTTCCACAACATACCTTGTAGAGTCCAAAGAAACCTTACATGAATGTAAATGCCACCCTACTCAATTTAATATTTATGAGTCTTAGTTGTTAGGCTTTCTTTATGAATACAAGTCCCTTCCCATAGTGTACTAGAGCGAGATCATTACTTGATCCCTCTCAAGAAAGTCTCTAGACACGTATACTTACCTTGCCCAAACCTTGACTATCAAATATTACTATCCAAACAATTACCGATAACATAATATTTTGTTACTTACTAGAGCACAATCACACCTCACCCTAATTATAGGGTACAATTTCCACCGTCTTCTTTCACCTACCGGCTCCCGCTCGGCCCCTTCCTCCTTAGAGTACAATAATGACTCATTTATATAGCATAAGAAATAAGCATACATATGCATATAATGCATAAACGTGATTCCCATGACCCCCGTCTTCTTCCACCTACCGGCTCCCGCCCGGCCCCTTCCTCCTATAAGTTGTAAACAAATATGCACTACATTACTCACCGTCTTCCCCCCTCCTACCGGCTCCCGCTCGGCCCCTTCCTCCTAATAAATGACAAACATAGGAACTTAACATACTAAGTATAGTTACTACCATCCACACACCACACATATTTAATCAACTTATACTATTACAAAAGTTACTCAATTATCATGTTTGATAGCAATCACCGAATCAACATATTCACATGTAAACCATATACTCAACATGCTAATTTATTAGTAAAGCCATAATAATTCATATAATTAGGATATATGCGGACCGAGCAAGTATCATGATTAGTGACTTAACGTGACATAAACATAACATATAACATGACTTCTAAAACACTCTTACATTCTAGCAACACCCATCACTATTTACTTTACCTATACTACTTTCACTCTAATTGTTATAATACATAACACAAAAATTTATATAACCCTTCCAATGAAAAGAGAATAAGTATATTATCAATTCTATGAAATATTATTATGCATAATACCTTACCCTATTCTAATACACTTTCTTTAGAATTTCTCTTAGTCTCATACATCCATTTTCTTGAATTAAAACTCATACATGTGGTATGTGAAGTGAGTATGTAATTTACTCACCTTTGTATGGATTCCCACTTATGATTTGCCCAATCCTCCTCTACTCAAACCCTAGCAAAAGAAGAACAAGGGCAAATCTTTAGAAAATAATTCATAAGGAGGAAGGAAATAGTAAAGTAAAGATCTTACCTTCAACCCAATTTAATTTCAGAATTTTGGGGGTTTTGGAACCCAATTTCAGAATTAGGGCTTGGCTTTTTCCCTTGCAAAAATCACCACCAAATCTGAATCTCTTCTTCTCTAGTCAACAGAGAATCCCCCCCCAATTCAGGCCGACCCGCGGCCTGAACCACCGCTGGCGCGCGGCGGTGCGCCGCCCCCGCGCGCTGCGCGCGGCTGCGGGCTGCTGCTCGCGGCTGTGCGCAGCCGCGTGCGGTGGTGGCGCGCGGCTGTGCTGCCGCCCCCCTTGGCTTCGGCCGGGGTGGAGAGAGAGAGAGAGAGAGAGAGAGAGAGAGAAATTTGAGAGGGAGGAGAGATTAGGGTTTGATTTTTGGGGGAGTTCAAAAATTTTTACAGAGAAGAAGAAGGCTTCTACTCTCAGATCCTTACGTAAGAGGGAATAGTTATGCAAAAAGGCCCTTAATAATCTGGCCATTGCAATTGCAACTTCCCTCAAGTTTTGCCACTTGGCCAAGGCTAGGATCAAATTGATCCTAGCCTTACACCTCACCCCATCATGCAAACCTAACCCCTCCACTAACTCAAGTGGTAATAAACAATTTCAACTACAAATACCTAGTATTGTTTTAGGTATGAATTAATTTGGGAATACCATAAAATATACCTAGTATTGCAATATTTAGGATATACTCCCATATTTAAATATCATAATCATTTTGGCATAAAAGCACTTATATATATACATTCTATATATTCAGTTTATGCCGTAAATCAAAAATGAAAATAACTCATAAAAATAAAATATTAACTCTATGGTCATATTAATTTTTATTGGTATTAAATTAGGAATGAGGAATTATAAAATTCCCTTATATCCGGTGCTTAGTATCATGAGGAAATAATAATTAATAACTAATAATAAAAAAAATAATATAGGCTATTACATTCTACCCCCTTTAAGGAAGCTTCGGCCCGAAGCTCGACGTACCTTGAAAAAGTTGTGGGTAGGTAGATCGCATATCCCCCTCTGGCTCCCAGGTAGTCTCTTCGATTTCCTGGCTTCTCCATAATACCTTTACTAACGGAATGGTTTTGTTCCGCAAAACCTTCTCTTTACGGTCCAAGATTTGCACTGGCTCCACCGTATATGATAAATCTTCTTGGAGTTGAAGTGGAGAGTAACTAAGAACATGACTGGGATCTGGTATGTATTTCCTTAATTATGATACATGAAATACATTATGCATCTTCTCCATTTCTGGTGGTAATGCTAACCTGTAGGCCAGAGGTCCAACTCTTTCCAATATCTCAAAAGGACCGATGAAACGGGGGTCTAACTTATTCCGTTTACCAACCCGTATCACTCCCTTCATTGGTGATATCTTCAAGAAAACTTTGTCGCCTACCGCAAATTCCAAGGGTCTCCGGCGCCGATCTGCATATGTCTTTTGTCTACTTTGGGCTGCCTTCATCCTCTTCCTAATTATCCGGATCTTCTCTGTTGTATCTACCACTATATCTGCTCCGAATAATGTTCGGTCTCCTATCTCCTCCCAACAAATCGGAGATCTACACTTCCTGCCGTACAAGGCTTCAAATGGTGGCATTCCAATAGTAGATTGATAACTATTGTTGTATGCAAACTCTGCCAAGGGTAGGTATTTTTCCCAGTTACCTCCGAAATCCAATACACATGCTCTCAGCATATCTTCAAGTATTTGTATAGTTTTTCTGATTGTCCGTCGGTTTGCGGATGAGCAGCTGTACTTGGATGTAGTTTAGTGCCCAAGGCCTGGGATAGGCTGACCCATAGTCTTGACTGGAATCGGGGGTCCCGATCTGACACAATAGTCTCAGGTACTCCGTGAATTCTGATTATTTCTCGAAGGTAGATTTGGGCTAATCTGTCCATTGAATAGTTTATTCGAATGGGTAGGAAATGGGCAGACTTTGTGAGTCGGTCTACTATCACCCATATGGCATCATATCCTTGAGGGGATTTAGGAAGTCCGGTAACAAAATCCATAGTAATATTGCTCCACTTTCATTCAGGAATTTGCAACGGCATAAGGAGTCCCGGAGGCTTTTTGTGTTCCGCCTTGACTTGTTGGCATATCAGGCATCTTTGTACAAATTTAGCTATATCCTTCTTCATTCCTTCCCACCAAAAATTTAATCTTAGATCTTGATACATCTTGGTTGCTCCTGGGTGTGCAGTGTAGGGAGTACAATGTGCTTCAGTCATAATTTGCTCTTTGAGCTTAAAATCTGAAGGTATATAGATTCGGCCTCCTTTTCTTAGCAAGTCCTTAACAATGGAATAATCTTGAGCTTCACCCCTTTGCACTCCTTCCACTATTCTAATTACTTGATCATCTATTAGTTGAGCTTCCTTTATTTCTTTGTGGAGGTCAAAATCAATGCTAACTTGACTTACTTGCACCACTCCTTCTCGAGTTTCCTTCACCAAGATTTCCAATTGCAGCCGCTCTATGCCTTTCAATAAATCATCCCGTTGTGTTAATAACACTGCTACGGATCCTCCCGACTTCCTACTAAGGGCATCTGCTACAACATTGGCCTTTCCGGGGTGGTAATGAATAGCCAAGTCATAGTCTTTCATTAACTCCAACCATCTTCTTTGTCGCATATTCAGCTCCTTTTGAGTAAAGATGTACTTTAGACTCTTATGATCTGTATATATATCACATGAGACTCCATAAAGGTAGTGTCGCCATATCTTCAAGGCAAAGATGACTGCAGCTAGCTCGAGATCATGTGTAGGATAATTCTTCTCATGGTTCCTTAGTTGTCTAGAAGCATATGCAATAACCCTGCCATGCTGCATCAACACACACCCTAGCCCTGACTTTGACGCATCACTGTAAATAACATAGCCTTCAGTTCCAGAGAGCATGACCAGGACTGGGGCTGATGTTAGTTTATCCTTTAACTCCTGAAAACTCCTCTCCTGATTATCTCCCAAATGGAATTTGAGTCCCTTCTTGGTTAATTGTGACAAGGATGCTGCAATTTTGGAGAATCCCTCTACAAATCTCCGGTAATACCCAGCCAGTCCCAGAAAACTCCGCACTTCGGTGACATTGGTAGGTCGAGGCCATTCCTTAATTGCTTCGATCTTAGCAGGATCCACTGATATTCCTTCCATGCTTATGATGTGACCCAAAAATCCAACTTTATCCAGCCAGAATTCACACTTTTTAAGTTTTGCATAAAGTTGGTTCTCTCTCAATAATTGTAAAATTACCCTTAAATGACTTTCATGCTCTTCTTTGCTTTTAGAGTAGATTAGAATGTCATCTATAAAGACCACCACAAATTGATCTAGATATGGTTGGAAGATCCTATTCATCAGATCCATGAATGCTGCTGGAGCATTAGTCAAACCAAATGGCATCACTAAGAACTCATAGTGTCCATATCTAGTCCGAAAGGCTGTCTTAGAAACATCTTCCGGCTTAATTTTTAATTGATGGTATCCAGATCTCAGATCTATTTTGGAAAATATACTGGCACCCTAAAGTTGGTCAAAAAGGTCATCAATCCTTGGTAGTGGATACCGATTTTTAATAGTGACCTTGTTCAACTCACGGTAGTCTATACACAGCCTCATGCTCCCATCTTTCTTCTTAACAAATAACACAGGAGCACCCCAAGGTGATACACTCGGCCGAATAAATCCCAGACTTAGTAGCTCTTGTAGTTGGTCCTTCAATTCTTTCATTTCTGCGGGTGCCATCCTATAGGGTGCCTTAGATATGGGACTTGTCCAAGGTAGAAGATTAATGGAGAAATCTATTTTCCTATCTGGGGGCAAACCGGGTAGATCCTCCGGAAATACATCAGGATATTCCTTCACAACTTCAATATTTTCAACTTTCATTATCCTGTCTTCACTTATAACAGTTGTCAGAAATCCTTGACATCCTTGCCTTAATAGCTTAGTGGCCTTCACAGCTGAAATGATTGGAGTGCAAATCTTACCCTTCATCCCTTCATAGACTCTTTCTGGAGTTCCTTCTAACTTAAATATTATTCTCTTCTGATGACAATCTACCTGAGCTCGATATGTTGACAACCAATCCATTCCCAGGATAATGTCAAATTCCATCTCTCCTAATTTAATCAAGTCTGCATGTGTTTTCATTTCTCCTATAATGATTTCACATTCCTTATAGTATTCACTAGTGGTCACACTTACGCCTACTGGGGTTGACACCACTAGTTGATAGTTCAAAGGTTCAGAATTCTTGTTAATCATTGCAGCAAATGATGAAGAAACAAATGAATGGGTAGCACCAGGGTCAAATAATACTCGAGCAATATTTTTAGATACACAGACAGTACCTTCCACCACTGCATTGGATGCCCTAGCTTCCTGTGGAGTTATTGCGTTCATTCTTCCTTGAGCTCTGGGTTGTTGCACCGATGCTTGCGTCGTGGCTGAGCGAGTCCTGTTGACAAGTTGTCGAAAGGTGGTAGCTTGTCCTCCTGCTGTTGGGGCAATACCCATGGCTGGTCTCCCTGTTCCCCTACTAGCTCCTGGATATCCATGCAGGGTTGGGCAGTTTCTCCTCATATGACCCATTTTTCCACAAGCAAAACATTGCTTACCAACCGAGCAACTGCCGGTGTGATTCCTATTGCATCTGGGACACCATTGGCTTCCCGCAAAGTTGGAGTGTGGAGATGGCATTGGTAATTCTGAATGAGAAAATCCCCTCTTCTTAGGCCACGAGTTCCCTCTGGTCCTTTGGGCTGGCATAAAGGAAGATCCGGTACCTCTGTCGGACCTTACTGGATGAGCTCCAAAGTTTGGCGCATTAGCATACCGGGGGCGCTTCATAAAAGGCAGTTCCCTGGTCCTTGCCTCCTGGCTCTCCTGCTGCATGTCGCTTTCAATTTCTAGGGCCTTCTCTACTGCTTGGCTATAGATCTGTAATTGGAAGGGAATCAGTTTACTCCTGATTTCCGGCCTCAAACCCCTAACAAATCTTTTTACTCTATCTTCCTCTTCAGACACCAATTTCTCCGCATATCTAACAGTTGGGTGAATTTGGCCTCATATTGACTTACAGTCAACTGGTCCTGTTTTAGGTCTTGGAACTCCATTGCGAGTCTGTCCTTCACCACTCCTGGTATATATTTTTCATTAAACTTCTTAACTAAGAAGTTCCAAGAAATTTCTTTCCCCATGGTTCTAGCTCCTCCTTTGATCATCTCCCACCAGCGTTCTGCTTCTCCTTGGAACATGAAGGAGGTGAAAGATACCCGTTGATTTTCCGTGCACTCCATAACATCAAGTATTTTCTCAATTTGATGGAGCGATTCTTCTGCTTGTATCGGATCCACTCCTCCTTTAAATGCTGGTGGGTTTAACTTTTGAAATTGTTCCAGGGCTCTTCGAGGATTGTTAACATTTGCCAGTTGCAACAACCAATCTGGTATGCTATCTGGAATTCTCCGATTGGCGTTAGATTGTTCATTTAGGAATTCTTGACTTGCTGAGGGATGGACGCTCCCGATTGCACTATGCAATGGGACGTCGCCCTCCGAGTTGGCCTCGGATGGAGGAAAATTTAAGTCCATTTAATACCTAGAAGAATAGTCGAACTTAATTAATGACAACTCAATAATAACAAGTATAATAGTTCCAAAAAAAACAAAACACTGATTTCATTTATGCACAGAATGTTTTCATAGCAATATTTACATTAGCATGACTACATTCTTTCAAAACATACAAATGCAGTCATACAGGGATACATTGTTCATACATATAGCTATTGACACCCTTTTTTCTTTACAAAAACAAAAATATCCATTCATATAAGTCCACATTCATTTTCTTCAAAAACAAACACAACAAAAACAAAAATGCCACCCCTCTAAACTCCTATCATGGGGTTATATTAGAACCCGAGGAGCTATCCTCCCTGTTGTCTCCTTCAGATTCATCTTCCTTATTGTTTTCCTCTTCTTCGGGATCTTCTTCTCCTTGATTTATCTCCTCTGGATCATCCTCTTCGGGATCTACCTCCTCAGGATCTTCTTCTTCTAAGACAGTATCATACTCGCATCTCCAATTCTCATTATCATCATAAAGATCCATGTCTTCCACCCAACTGGAATCCCACCAAATACCTCCAAAGAAAATCCTTCCTTCAGGATTTACCTCATTGCTAGGCAGTATTCCCATGTCCACGGTTGTTGGTGCATTCCTTATGGCACTTTCTGCCTCACTGATTTCATCTTTATTATCTTGTTCTAAGCGAACCCTTGTATCTTTACTATCTGGAGGACTTCCCAGAATGATAGCTGGATTGGTCTCAGCTGACTCAAAATCCCAGTCCATCTGGTCTGCAATCCAACTCAAACTTTCCGACTCTGGATTGTCGGATGACGATCCCGTCATCTCAGAATCCCCCATCTGTAGAAGTAAAAATTTACATTAGACAAATTGTCTTCCAATTCTCCCCAAAATAATAAATTACATGACTATATAACAATACATGATAGAAAATTATAACTTCTTTAACCATGCCGATCTTCAAAATTTCCTTTGGGTAGAACTACCCTGCCAAAAGGTTTAACCCTGTCTTGTATGATATTTTAATTGTTCTCTCTTTTGCAGTGTCCCATACCACTGCAATTCCACACAGAAGGGCCCGCACCCTTTGCAGGATCCATTTGAATTAAGGTATGCGGGTACCCAAATTCAAACGTAGAAAACAGTTAAATATCATACTTTTCGGGGTCAAACTACCCTAAGATTCTACTATCCCTCCTATACTCCTTTCTATTTTACCCAAACATACATACAGATTTCACATGCTTACCTAGCCTAGTCCTGTATGCTACATCTATCTAGGCTAACCTTGCCTAAACCACGCTCTGATACCAACTGTAACGGCCCCAGTTTCTAATAAGCAAGGTTAGATCCATAATATGTATTTATTCCCAACATCTAGAAAATTTCGGCAGCACTTCCTCTAATATTTTTACTTTTACCACATACAAAATATCCAATTTCGGCTCTAAGACCTACTTATGTTTATAAAGGATTTCGGCCATATGGCCTACTTATCACACAATAACAAAAATCTCACTAGCACCACATAACAACAGTAAAGATGTCCTCAAAATACTTATGCCATACATCCTCTTCCAATATCATCTAGGCATCCATTAACCACATAATACAACCATCATGATCTTCCTTCTCACATTTACAAACATCCCAAGCATCAAGTTCAAGTTATAACTATTACAAGAAGAAGATTACATATGGAAATGATGTCAAGATACATTTAACTATGAAATGCGGAAATAACCCTACTTATGTACACATGGTGAACAAAAATAATAGTTATAGGTAGATGCCATCCTGCTCTAACTACTCCCTGCTACAGTAGGCCCTTACCTTTATCCAGACCTGAAAGAGAAGAAAATGAAAGGAATGAGCTCGACGGCTCAGCGAGTAAATTTCATAAACACTTTATGAATGACAACATGGTATTTTTCCACAACATACCTTGTAGAGTCCAAAGAAATCTTACATGAATGTAAATGCCACCCTACTCAATTTAATATTTATGAGTCTTAGTTGTTAGGCTTTCTTTATGAATACAAGTCCCTTCCCATAGTGTACTAGAGCGAGATCATTACTTGATCCCTCTCAAGAAAGTCTCTAGACACGTATACTTACCTTGCCCAAACCTTGACTATCAAATATTACTATCCAAACAATTACCGATAACATAATATTTTGTTACTTACTAGAGCACAATCACACCTCACCCTAATTATAGGGTACAATTTCCACCGTCTTCTTTCACCTACCGGCTCCCGCTCGGCCCCTTCCTCCTTAGAGTACAATAATGACTCATTTATATAGCATAAGAAATAAGCATACATATGCATATAATGCATAAACGTGATTCCCATGACCCCCGTCTTCTTCCACCTACCGGCTCCCGCCCGGCCCCTTCCTCCTATAAGTTGTAAACAAATATGCACTACATTACTCACCGTCTTCCCCCCTCCTACCGGCTCCCGCCCGGCCCCTTCCTCCTAATAAATGACAAACATAGGAACTTAACATACTAAGTATAGTTACTACCATCCACACACCACACATATTTAATCAACTTATACTATTACAAAAGTTACTCAATTATCATGTTTGATAGCAATCACCGAATCAACATATTCACATGTAAACCATATACTCAACATGCTAATTTATTAGTAAAGCCATAATAATTCATATAATTAGGATATATGCGGACCGAGCAAGTATCATGATTAGTGACTTAACGTGACATAAACATAACATATAACATGACTTCTAAAACACTCTTACATTCTAGCAACACCCATCACTATTTACTTTACCTATACTACTTTCACTCTAATTGTTATAATACATAACACAAAAATTTATATAACCCTTCCAATGAAAAGAGAATAAGTATATTATCAATTCTATGAAATATTATTATGCATAATACCTTACCCTATTCTAATACACTTTCCTTAGAATTTCTCTTAGTCTCATACATCCATTTTCTTGAATTAAAACTCATACATGTGGTATGTGAAGTGAGTATGTAATTTACTCACCTTTGTATGGATTCCCACTTATGATTTGCCCAATCCTCCTCTACTCAAACCCTAGCAAAAGAAGAACAAGGGCAAATCTTTAGAAAATAATTCATAAGGAGGAAGGAAATAGTAAAGTAAAGATCTTACCTTCAACCCAATTTAATTTCAGAATTTTGGGGGTTTTGGAACCCAATTTCAGAATTAGGGCTTGGCTTTTTCCCTTGCAAAAATCACCACCAAATCTGAATCTCTTCTTCTCCAGTCAACAGAGAATCCCCCCCAATTCAGGCCGACCCGCGGCCTGAACCGCCGCTGGCGCGCGGCAGTGCGCCGCCCCCGCGCGCTGCGCGCGGCTGCGGGCTGCTGCTCGCGGCTGTGCGCAGCCGCGTGCGGTGGTGGCGCGCGGCTGTGCTGCCGCCCCCCTTGGCTTCGGCCGGGGTGGGGGGGAGAGAGAGAGAGAGAGAGAGAGAGAGATTTGAGAGGGAGGAGAGATTAGGGTTTGATTTTTGGGGGAGTTCAAAAATTTTTACAGAGAAGAAGAAGGCTTCTACTCTCAGATCCTTACGTAAGAGGGAATAGTTATGCAAAAAGGCCCTTAATAATCTGGCCATTGCAATTGCAACTTCCCTCAAGTTTTGCCACTTGGCCAAGGCTAGGATCAAATTGATCCTAGCCTTACACCTCACCCCATCATGCAAACCTAACCCCTCCACTAACTCAAGTGGTAATAAACAATTTCAACTACAAATACCTAGTATTGTTTTAGGTATGAATTAATTTGGGAATACCATAAAATATACCTAGTATTGCAATATTTAGGATATACTCCCATATTTAAATATCATAATCATTTTGGCATAAAAGCACTTATATATATACATTCTATATATTCAGTTTATGCCGTAAATCAAAAATGAAAATAACTCATAAAAATAAAATATTAACTCTATGGTCATATTAATTTTTATTGGTATTAAATTAGGAATGAGGAATTATAAAATTCCCTTATATCCGGTGCTTAGTATCATGAGGAAATAATAATTAATAACTAATAATAAAAAAAATAATATAGGCTATTACATTCTACCCCCCTTAAGGAAGCTTCGGCCCCGAAGCTCGACGTACCTTGAAAAAGTTGTGGGTAGGTAGATCGCATATCCCCTTCTGGCTCCCAGGTAGTCTCTTCGATTTCCTGGCTTCTCCATAATACCTTTACTAACGGAATGGTTTTGTTCCGCAAAACCTTCTCTTTACGGTCCAAGATTTGCACTGGCTCCACCGTATATGATAAATCTTCTTGGAGTTGAAGTGGAGAGTAACTAAGAACATGACTGGGATCTGGTATGTATTTCCTTAATTGTGATACATGAAATACATTATGCATCTTCTCCATTTCTGGTGGTAATGCTAACCTGTAGGCCAGAGGTCCAACTCTTTCCAATATCTCAAAAGGACCGATGAAACGGGGGTCTAACTTATTCCGTTTACCAACCCGTATCACTCCCTTCATTGGTGATATCTTCAAGAAAACTTTGTCGCCTACCGCAAATTCCAAGGGTCTCCGGCGCCGATCTGCATATGTCTTTTGTCTACTTTGGGCTGCCTTCATCCTCTTCCTAATTATCCGGATCTTCTCTGTTGTATCTACCACTATATCTGCTCCGAATAATGTTCGGTCTCCTATCTCCTCCCAACAAATCGGAGATCTACACTTCCTGCCGTACAAGGCTTCAAATGGTGGCATTCCAATAGTAGATTGATAACTATTGTTGTATGCAAACTCTGCCAAGGGTAGGTATTTTTCCCAGTTACCTCCGAAATCCAATACACATGCTCTCAGCATATCTTCAAGTATTTGTATAGTTCTTTCTGATTGTCCGTCGGTTTGCGGATGAGCAGCTGTACTTGGATGTAGTTTAGTGCCCAAGGCCTGGGATAGGCTGACCCATAGTCTTGACTGGAATCGGGGGTCCCGATCTGACACAATAGTCTCAGGTACTCCGTGAATTCTGATTATTTCTCGAAGGTAGATTTGGGCTAATCTGTCCATTGAATAGTTTATTCGAATGGGTAGGAAATGGGCAGACTTTGTGAGTCGGTCTACTATCACCCATATGGCATCATATCCTTGAGGGGATTTAGGAAGTCCGGTAACAAAATCCATAGTAATATTGCTCCACTTCCATTCAGGAATTTGCAACGGCATAAGGAGTCCCGGAGGCTTTTTGTGTTCCGCCTTGACTTGTTGGCATATCAGGCATCTTTGTACAAATTTAGTTATATCCTTCTTCATTCCTTCCCACCAAAAATTTAATCTTAGATCTTGATACATCTTGGTTGCTCCTGGGTGTGCAGTGTAGGGAGTACAATGTGCTTCAGTCATAATTTGCTCTTTGAGCTTAAAATCTGAAGGTATATAGATTCGGCCTCCTTTTCTTAGCAAGTCCTTAACAATGGAATAATCTTGAGCTTCACCCCTTTGCACTCCTTCCACTATTCTAATTACTTGATCATCTATTAGTTGAGCTTCCTTTATTTCTTTGTGGAGGTCAAAATCAATGCTAACTTGACTTACTTGCACCACTCCTTCTCGAGTTTCCTTCACCAAGATTTCCAATTGCAGCCGCTCTATGCCTTTCAATAAATCATCCCGTTGTGTTAATAACACTGCTACGGATCCTCCCGACTTCCTACTAAGGGCATCTGCTACAACATTGGCCTTTCCGGGGTGGTAATGAATAGCCAAGTCATAGTCTTTCATTAACTCCAACCATCTTCTTTGTCGCATATTCAGCTCCTTTTGAGTAAAGATGTACTTTAGACTCTTATGATCTGTATATATATCACATGAGACTCCATAAAGGTAGTGTCGCCATATCTTCAAGGCAAAGATGACTGCAGCTAGCTCGAGATCATGTGTAGGATAATTCTTCTCATGGTTCCTTAGTTGTCTAGAAGCATATGCAATAACCCTGCCATGCTGCATCAACACACACCCTAGCCCTGACTTTGACGCATCACTGTAAATAACATAGCCTTCAGTTCCAGAGAGCATGACCAGAACTGGGGCTGATGTTAGTTTATCCTTTAACTCCTGAAAACTCCTTTCCTGATTATCTCCCCAATGGAATTTGAGTCCCTTCTTGGTTAATTGTGACAAGGATGCTGCAATTTTGGAGAATCCCTCTACAAATCTCCGGTAATACCCAGCCAGTCCCAGAAAACTCCGCACTTCGGTGACATTGGTAGGTCGAGGCCATTCCTTAATTGCTTCGATCTTAGCAGGATCCACTGATATTCCTTCCTTGCTTATGATGTGACCCAAAAATCCAACTTTATCCAGCCAGAATTCACACTTTTTAAGTTTTGCATAAAGTTGGTTCTCTCTCAATAATTGTAAAATTACCCTTAAATGACTTTCATGCTCTTCTTTGCTTTTAGAGTAGATTAGAATGTCATCTATAAAGACCACCACAAATTGATCTAGATATGGTTGGAAGATCCTATTCATCAGATCCATGAATGCTGCTGGAGCATTAGTCAAACCAAATGGCATCACTAAGAACTCATAGTGTCCATATCTAGTCCGAAAGGCTGTCTTAGAAACATCTTCCGGCTTAATTTTTAATTGATGGTATCCAGATCTCAGATCTATTTTGGAAAATATACTGGCACCCTGAAGTTGGTCAAAAAGGTCATCAATCCTTGGTAGTGGATACCGATTCTTAATAGTGACCTTGTTCAACTCACGGTAGTCTATACACAGCCTCATGCTCCCATCTTTCTTTTTAACAAATAACACAGGAGCACCCCAAGGTGATACACTCGGCCGAATAAATCCCAGACTTAGTAGCTCTTGTAGTTGGTCCTTCAATTCTTTCATTTCTGCGGGTGCCATCCTATAGGGTGCCTTAGATATGGGACTTGTCCCAGGTAGAAGATTAATGGAGAAATCTATTTTCCTATCTGGGGGCAAACCGGGTAGATCCTCCGGAAATACATCAGGATATTCCTTCACAACTTCAATATTTTCAACTTTCATTATCCTATCTTCACTTATAACAGTTGTCAGAAATCCTTGACATCCTTACCTTAATAGCTTAGTGGCCTTCACAGCTGAAATGATTGGAGTGCAAATCTTACCCTTCATCCCTTCATAGACTCTTTCTGGAGTTCCTTCTAACTTAAATATTATTCTCTTCTGATGACAATCTACCTGAGCTCGATATGTTGACAACCAATCCATTCCCAGGATGATGTCAAATTCCATCTCTCCTAATTTAATCAAGTCTGCATGTGTTTTCATTTCTCCTATAATGATTTCACATTCCTTATAGTATTCACTAGTGGTCACACTTACGCCTACTGGGGTTGACACCACTAGTTGATAGTTCAAAGGTTCAGAATTCTTGTTAATCATTGCAGCAAATGATGAAGAAACAAATGAATGGGTAGCACCAGGGTCAAATAATACTCGAGCAATATTTTTAGATACACAGACGGTACCTTCCACCACTGCATTGGATGCCCTAGCTTCCTGTGGAGTTATTGCGTTCATTCTTCCTTGAGCTCTGGGTTGTTGCACCGATGCTTGCGTCGTGGCTGAGCGAGTCCTGTTGACAGGTTGTCGAAAGGTGGTAGCTTGTCCTCCTGCTGTTGGGGCAATACCCATGGCTGGTCTCCCTGTTCCCCTACTAGCTCCTGGATATCCATGCAGGGTTGGGCAGTCTCTCCTCATATGACCCATTTTTCCACAAGCAAAACATTGCTTACCAACCGAGCAACTGCCGGTGTGATTCCTATTGCATCTGGGACACCATTGGCTTCCCGCAAAGTTGGAGTGTGGAGATGGCATTGGTAATTCTGAATGAGAAAATCCCCTCTTCTTAGGCCACGAATTCCCTCTGGTCCTTTGGGCTGGCATAAAGGAAGATCCGGTACCTCTGTCGGACCTTACTAGATGAGCTCCAAAGTTTGGCGCATTAGCATACCGGGGCGCTTCATAAAAGGCAGTTCCCTGGTCCTTGCCTCCTGGCTCTCCTGCTGCATGTCGCTTTCAATTTCTAGGGCCATCTCTACTGCTTGGCTATAGATCTGTAATTGGAAGGGAATCATTTTACTCCTGATTTCCGGCCTCAAACCCCTAACAAATCTTTTTACTCTATCTTCCTCTTCAGACACCAATTTCTCCGCATATCTAGACAGTTGGGTGAATTTGGCCTCATATTGACTTACAGTCAACTGGTCCTGTTTTAGGTCTTGGAACTCCATTGCGAGTCTGTCCTTCACCACTCCTGGTATATATTTTTCATTAAACTTCTTAACTAAGAAGTTCCAAGAAATTTCTTTCCCCATGGTTCTAGCTCCTCCTTTGATCATCTCCCACCAGCGTTCTGCTTCTCCTTGGAACATGAAGGAGGTGAAAGATACCCGTTGATTTTCCGTGCACTCCATAACATCAAGTATTTTCTCAATTTGATGGAGCCATTCTTCTGCTTGTATCGGATCCACTCCTCCTTTAAATGCTGGTGGGTTTAACTTTTGAAATTGTTCCAGGGCTCTTCGAGGATTGTTAACATTTGCCAGTTGTAACAACCAATCTGGGATGCTATCTGGAATTCTCCGATTGGCGTTAGATTGTTCATTTAGGAATTCTTGACTTGTTGAGAGATGGACGCTCCCGATTGCACTATGCAATGGGACGTCGCCCTCCGAGTTGGCCTCGGATGGAGGAAAATTTAAGTCCATTTAATACCTAGAAGAATAGTCGAACTTAATTAATGACAACTCAATAATAATAAGTATAATAGTTCCAAAAAAAACAAAACACTGATTTCATTTATGCACAGAATGTTTTCATAGCAATATTTACATTAGCATGACTACATTCTTTCAAAACATACAAATGCAGTCATACAGGGATACATTGTTCATACATATAGCTATTGACACCCTTTTTTCTTTACAAAAACAAAAATATCCATTCATATAAGTCCACATTCATTTTCTTCAAAAACAAACACAACAAAAACAAAAATGCCACCCCTCTAAACTCCTATCATGGGGTTATATTAGAACCCGAGGAGCTATCCTCCCTGTTGTCTCCTTCAGATTCATCTTCCTTATTGTTTTCCTCTTCTTCGGGATCTTCTTCTCCTTGATTTATCTCCTCTGGATCATCCTCTTCGGGATCTACCTCCTCAGGATCTTCTTCTTCTAAGACAGTATCATACTCGCATCTCCAATTCTCATTATCATCATAGAGATCCATGTCTTCCACCCAACTGGAATCCCACCAAATACCTCCAAAGAAAATCCTTCCTTCAGGATTTACCTCATTGCTAGGCAGTATTCCCATGTCCACGGTTGTTGGTGCATTCCTTATGGCACTTTCTGCCTCACTGATTTCATCTTTATTATCTTGTTCTAAGCGAACCCTTGTATCTTTACTATCTGGAGGACTTCCCAGAATGATAGCTGGATTGGTCTCAGCTGACTCAAAATCCCAGTCCATCTGGTCTGCAATCCAACTCAAACTTTCCGACTCTGGATTGTCGGATGACGATCCCGTCATCTCAGAATCCCCCATCTGTAGAAGTAAAAATTTACATTAGACAATTTGTCTTCCAATTCTCCCCAAAATAATAAATTACATGACTATATAACAATACATGATAGAAAATTATCACTTCTTTAACCATGCCGATCTTCAAAATTTCCTTTGGGTAGAACTACCCTGCCAAAAGGTTTAACCCTGTCTTGTATGATATTTTAATTGTTCTCTCTTTTGCAGTGTCCCATACCACTGCAATTCCACACAGAAGGGCCCGCACCCTTTGCAGGATCCATTTGAATTAAGGTATGCGGGTACCCAAATTCAAACGTAGAAAACAGTTAAATATCATACTTTTCGGGGTCAAACTACCCTAAGATTCTACTATCCCTCCTATACTCCTTTCTATTTTACCCAAACATACATACAGATTTCACATGCTTACCTAGCCTAGTCCTGTATGCTACATCTATCTAGGCTAACCTTGCCTAAACCACGCTCTGATACCAACTGTAACGGCCCCAGTTTCTAATAAGCAAGGTTAGATCCATAATATGTATTTATTCCCAACATCTAGAAAATTTCGGCAGCACTTCCTCTAATATTTTTACTTTTACCACATACAAAATATCCAATTTCGGCTCTAAGACCTACTTATGTTTATAAAGGATTTCGGCCATATGGCCTACTTATCACACAATAACAAAAATCTCACTAGCACCACATAACAACAGTAAAGATGTCCTCAAAATACTTATGCCATACATCCTCTTCCAATATCATCTAGGCATCCATTAACCACATAATACAACCATCATGATCTTCCTTCTCACATTTACAAACATCCCAAGCATCAAGTTCAAGTTATAACTATTACAAGAAGAAGATTACATATGGAAATGATGTCAAGATACATTTAACTATGAAATGCGGAAATAACCCTACTTATGTACACATGGTGAACAAAAATAATAGTTATAGGTAGATGCCATCCTGCTCTAACTACTCCCTGCTACAGTAGGCCCTTACCTTTATCCAGACCTGAAAGAGAAGAAAATGAAAGGAATGAGCTCGACGGCTCAGCGAGTAAATTTCATAAACACTTTATGAATGACAACATGGTATTTTTCCACAACATACCTTGTAGAGTCCAAAGAAACCTTACATGAATGTAAATGCCACCCTACTCAATTTAATATTTATGAGTCTTAGTTGTTAGGCTTTCTTTATGAATACAAGTCCCTTCCCATAGTGTACTAGAGCGAGATCATTACTTGATCCCTCTCAAGAAAGTCTCTAGACACGTATACTTACCTTGCCCAAACCTTGACTATCAAATATTACTATCCAAACAATTACCGATAACATAATATTTTGTTACTTACTAGAGCACAATCACACCTCACCCTAATTATAGGGTACAATTTCCACCGTCTTCTTTCACCTACCGGCTCCCGCTCGGCCCCTTCCTCCTTAGAGTACAATAATGACTCATTTATATAGCATAAGAAATAAGCATACATATGCATATAATGCATAAACGTGATTCCCATGACCCCCGTCTTCTTCCACCTACCGGCTCCCGCCCGGCCCCTTCCTCCTATAAGTTGTAAACAAATATGCACTACATTACTCACCGTCTTCCCCCCTCCTACCGGCTCCCGCCCGGCCCCTTCCTCCTAATAAATGACAAACATAGGAACTTAACATACTAAGTATAGTTACTACCATCCACACACCACACATATTTAATCAACTTATACTATTACAAAAGTTACTCAATTATCATGTTTGATAGCAATCACCGAATCAACATATTCACATGTAAACCATATACTCAACATGCTAATTTATTAGTAAAGCCATAATAATTCATATAATTAGGATATATGCGGACCGAGCAAGTATCATGATTAGTGACTTAACGTGACATAAACATAACATATAACATGACTTCTAAAACACTCTTACATTCTAGCAACACCCATCACTATTTACTTTACCTATACTACTTTCACTCTAATTGTTATAATACATAACACAAAAATTTATATAACCCTTCCAATGAAAAGAGAATAAGTATATTATCAATTCTATGAAATATTATTATGCATAATACCTTACCCTATTCTAATACACTTTCCTTAGAATTTCTCTTAGTCTCATACATCCATTTTCTTGAATTAAAACTCATACATGTGGTATGTGAAGTGAGTATGTAATTTACTCACCTTTGTATGGATTCCCACTTATGATTTGCCCAATCCTCCTCTACTCAAACCCTAGCAAAAGAAGAACAAGGGCAAATCTTTAGAAAATAATTCACAAGGAGGAAGGAAATAGTAAAGTAAAGATCTTACCTTCAACCCAATTTAATTTCAGAATTTTGGGGGTTTTGGAACCCAATTTCAGAATTAGGGCTTGGCTTTTTCCCTTGCAAAAATCACCACCAAATCTGAATCTCTTCTTCTCCAGTCAACAGAGAATCCCCCCCCAATTCAGGCTGACCCGCGGCCTGAACCGCCGCTGGCGCGCGGCGGTGCGCCGCCCCCGCGCGCTGCGGGCTGCTGCTCGCGGCTGTGCGCAGCCGCGTGCGGTGGTGGCGCGCTGCTGTGCTGCCGCCCCCCTTGGCTTCGGCCGGGGTGGGAGGGAGAGAGAGAGAGAGAGAGAGAAATTTGAGAGGGAGGAGAGATTAGGGTTTGATTTTTGGGGGAGTTCAAAAATTTTTACAGAGAAGAAGAAGGCTTCTACTCTCAGATCCTTACGTAAGAGGGAATAGTTATGCAAAAAGGCCCTTAATAATCTGGCCATTGCAATTGCAACTTCCCTCAAGTTTTCCCACTTGGCCAAGGCTAGGATCAAATTGATCCTAGCCTTACACCTCACCCCATCATGCAAACCTAACCCCTCCACTAACTCAAGTGGTAATAAACAATTTCAACTACAAATACCTAGTATTGTTTTAGGTATGAATTAATTTGGGAATACCATAAAATATACCTAGTATTGCAATATTTAGGATATACTCCCATATTTAAATATCATAATCATTTTGGCATAAAAGCACTTATATATATACATTCTATATATTCAGTTTATGCCGTAAATCAAAAATGAAAATAACTCATAAAAATAAAATATTAACTCTATGGTCATATTAATTTTTATTGGTATTAAATTAGGAATGAGGAATTATAAAATTCCCTTATATCCGGTGCTTAGTATCACGAGGAAATAATAATTAATAACTAATAATAAAAAAAATAATATAGGCTATTACATCTCAAGTGTGAGGTGATTGCTTTGTATTGGCTAAGTTCTAACCCTCTAAGTGTAGAGGTGTTTGTTGTGGATTGTGCCTTGCCTCTAGTAAGAGGTTGTATTAGTTGAGAGAGGAGTTGTATACTCCCGTATTGTATTTACCCCAAATCCTCTATGGAGGTTACCTGTGTGGGAGTCCTGTGTAGACAAGTTAGTGGATTGAAAATCCTTCTGTGTGAAGGCGAGGACGTAGAGCTGGGTGCTCGAACCTCGAAACAAATCTCGTTGTTTGCGTTTGATCCATTGACTCGTAACTCTCTCTATTACTTTGAGCATTGCATCATATTTCCATATCATATATATGCTTGTGTTGTTTCTGTGTGCCTCACTTGTGTGTAACCACGAGAGCTTCATATAGCACCTTAACTCTTATTCAGAGGAATCAAGAGGAGTTAGTCCAGAGCCCTTCACCGAGAATTCGGCTACACTCATTGGTTACATTAAGTGTGTTACATTTTTAGTTCTAAATTCCGCATTTTGTTCATTAGATTAGCCGTACACCTATTCACCCCCCCTCTAGGTGTACTTTCAATTGGTATCAGAGCCTACGCTCCTGATATTTGGTTTAACCACCTAGGAGTGTGATCTTGATTTTGCTAATCTATATTTGCATTTGCATTTGCACACATATAGCTTGCACTCATGGATAGCCCTCCTATGTTTGATATCTCTAGACTTGATATTTGAAAGGTTATGATGAGTTGTCATTTGAAAGCCTTAGGATATAAAGTTTACCTTGCCATTACCAAGAAATCCTACCTTAGTGATAGCAAGCATATAGAGGCCAATGCACAAGCCCTTGAGGCACTTAGAAGTACGCTTAACAAAGAATATCTGTGCTTAGTTTCTAACTGTGATTCCGCCTTTGCAGTGTGGAACACGTTGACCTCCTCCAAGCTTCAATTGTCAATCCAAACGGAGGATAAATCTAGTGGAGAATCCTAGCAACAATGCTACATGGTCCAAGGGAATGACTCCCTTGAGGTATATTCGGAATCTCAATTAGATGATGCTGATACTAGTTCTTCTAGTAATGATTATATTGATGCCAATGCCTTGAATAAAGAACTATCTATTGTTTGTAAAAATTATTAGAAAAATATAATCTTTTGAAAAAGAAGAGTTTTGAACTAAAAGAAGAAAATAAGGATTTGTGTTCAAAACTAGATTTGGTTTTGCAAGAAAAGGAAGAGATTTTAGGTGAACGTGACTCACTTAAATCCCAACTAGATCTTGCCCTAAAAGAAAATGAATTTTTGAAAAATAAAAATGATTGTGATATAATTTTGAAGAAAAATGAATCTTTATCTTCAAAACTTGATTTTGTATTGAAAGAAAATATTTCTTTGAAAAACAAAATTGATTTGATTTCACAAGAATTGAAAGATTGTTTAAAGAAAAATGTTTCTTTGAAAAAGGATATTGATTCTCATGCTTGTCATGCTAGTGTAACTTCACATTCTACCTCATCTATTGCATGTACCTCTTTTTCTAGAATTGATAATGATATTTGTTTGATAAAGAAGAGTGTGGATTGTTTGGGCTCCACTTTGAGCCATTGTGCTTTGAATCACTCACGATTGGAATCTTTGTTTTGAAAGAAACAAGTTCCTCTTATGCATGCACACAAACCACGGCATACACATGCTCCTCACGTACACTCCCATAACACGATGTATGCTCATGTGTACACTTGTACACATTGTGGACGTAAGGGTCACCTTGCTAAATTTTGCTATGATAAGATACATGATGTAAATTTAGCAACTAAACTTATTTGGGTTAGGAAAGGAGCTAACCCCCTTGGACCCAAAAGAGTGTGGGTACCAAAGACCACCCCTATGCTATTTGATATAGGTGTGGGCTCTCGCATGATGTGAGAGTGATGGTGCCTTGAGGTGGATGCATTCAGAGCTTCAAGAGGACAATTTGGATGCATCACTTTTAAGGGGAGTTTGGTGGGAGGACTACTTTGCTTTGGAGATATGGAGGGTTGCCCTCATGGTTTTGGTAACTGTCTCTTACTCCTCATTTATGTTTGCATGCTTTTCATGTCATTGATTTTTAGCATATCTTGTTTTAATGCTCATTATGTCATATGCTATGTTTATTAGTCCTATGACATTTGAGACGCCCATGTTTAATATGGACCCATATTCTGTGTTCTCTCTATGTTTTAGCTATCGTGTAAGTCATAGATCTAATGCATATGCATTTGTCATAATGATCATATAAGTTTTTATTTTGATTTCTATACTTCATGTTTTGATTACTTGTTTGGATGTTAGTTTTCATTAAAACTAGGATATATATGTATACTTGTACAACTACTGAGCCACAAATAGACCATTATATGTTTGTGCTTGAACGCTCATTTGTACTCATTAGATGTACTAGTATAGTCTAATTTTGATGATTCATGCATTTGACTTGTATTCCTCATTTTACATGTTTTTCATATTTATGTTTAACTTCATGTATATGTCCATTTTATCTAAACTATTAGATATACATATACATCCTTGAGCCACTTGCCTTCAAGCATATACATTTGTGGACTCGTTATGTCTAGATATGTATGTATACTTTAGTTTGTACATGACATACATATACCTTGAAGGATTCTAGTTTTGATGACTTTCATGTTTTAAGGAATTTCATTTTGAGCTCGATTGCCTAGTTTCATGATAATGTGTTTCACATAACAATCTTGTACACTCATTTTACTTATTGATTTCTCATGATTTTGTTTTCATGAGTATGATATGGGCTATATAGATTTTGAGTGTTTAGTGATCATGTGATTTACATGTTTTTCATGAAATATATTTTTGTTTTATTTCTTGCTTGAAGGATTTCGTACTAGTTTATAAATTTTTCATATAACTAGTTATGGTATTCTTCATATGGTAGAGTTTTTCAAACATACTATATTTTTAAATTTATTTTTGAAAACTCCTATCCGTCCAAGGGCGGTTGGTTGGGCGACTATGCATTGTATGCTCTTTATTGAAAATCCTTTTAAACATGTGCATGAAATGGGTGGTAGGAAGTATGACTTATACACTTGATTCTAATTATAGTTTCAATTGGTATCATTGGATCTTTTCAATTGGTATCAATATTTGACATTCTTTTTTTATACTCATATATGTTTTTATATATGTATGCTTACTCTTCAAATAGTATCAATTTCGATTGGTATTTAATCTTTCATACATATATATGCTTTATTTGTGCTTACTTTATCTCTATATATTTGAGCACAAATTTTTGTTATGTTAAGCTTTATTTCTTAAATGACTATTATATTTCAATTGATTATTTTTCAATTGGTATCCTAATACAAGCTTATGCATCATTTTATTTGGTATTTCATAAAGGGGGAGAAAATTCGTATTTTATCTTTCAATTGGTATTTTGTTTACCTTTGATATTCCACTCCCATATTTTATGATGAAGAATGATTAGTAAAATTAATAATGATTTTAATTTGGTATCATATGCTCAAAATGAAAAATACTTACAATTGGTAAATGAAAAATATCTTACAATTGGTTTATGTTTTTCAAATTGATATCAAAAAGTGATGAATATTTTCAATTGGTACTAATTTATACAATTAGTATCAAGATTTTTTTTTTGTTTACTTACAATTTGGTAATCAAGATTATCTATATATCTTTCATTTTGGTATCAAAATTTTGATTGGTTTCTTCAAGATTTGTTTTCATTGCCTCATTTACTTTTAACTGGCATTTCTTAAAATTTTTGTTGGTTTACTTATGTGTTCACTTACATTTGGTATCATGATGCACTTACATTGATATATTTTTTAATTGGTATCATGTTTATTTTGATTTAACCCCTCGAAGTATTTTTGTTTCGGACAAAAAGGGGAAGAACATATTTTATTGGTTTTACTTGGACCCTTTGTTGATGATTGACAAAAAGGGGAGAAGTATTTGAGTTTATATGTATGTTTTATGTTATGCATGTTTTTATATTGGTATCAAGAGAGTTTGTTTTATGTTTTGTTGATATTGGTATCAAGAGCATGAATACTAGTATCTAGAAATATAGTTTGTTTTTTATTGGTATCAAGAGTATTATTTAAGAACATGTTTATGAAAAGAAGAAATAATTTATTTTGGTATCAAGAGCTTGTTTTATGCATGTTGATGCATTTCATGTTTGGTATCAAGAGCATGTTTTTTATTTGGTATCAAAAGCATGTTCATTTCATTGTTTTATGCATGTTTATGCATTTTCATGTTTAATATTCATTGCATATATTTATAGTTTATTGCTATGCATGAGTTAAGGGGGAGCTTCTTTGAAGCTTAACTTTAATCCATGCATATATAACTCCATGAGTTTTGTCATCATCAAAAAGGGGGAGATTGTTGGCCCAGAGGCCTTCCACTCTAGTTTTGATGATGATTAACTCGTATAGTTATGTTTACTAATAATCTTGTGATATTTAGTTTCAGATACTTAACCAAGATATTAGTAGGTGATTAGCTTCAACAAAGGTGATTTGGAGCTGTCACATGGTGATTCAAGAGCAAGAGCCCGAGCGTAAATATTCATACCTAGTACTTGTTGGAGTCAAGCTCGGTGGATCACGTTTGGATCGAGTCGACTTGAAGACGGCGCTCTACAAGAAGACTTCGGTATATTGTTTAGTTTATGTTTAGATCCATTGTTAAAGATTAGATAGTGTGGTATGCTCAAGTTCACAACACACACACTTGTTTAAGTTTCATAATTTGGTTTTCGGTTTTAGTTTAACCGATCTTGGTTTTCATGAATAGATTGAATCAACAAGTTTACATGATTTAATGTGTATCAGATTTGTTCTATATACACCTATGCTTCATCTATTTAACAAACTTAGTTTGATAGTCTATTTCATGAGTTTGGGTTTTGGTATTTTAACAAAACGTATTTTTGGATTTTAAGTCAAAAACATTGATATATATATATATATATATATATATATATATATATATATATATATATATATATATATATATATATATATATATATATATATATCTTTTATGTATATTGGATTATATCCAAACACTACATGCCTAAATGTTGTTTTATATCATGTTTTTGTATTTGGATGAGTTTTGGACAAAATGATTTTCAATTCAAAAATCCAAGTTTTAGAAAATACGGATTTTGGTTTTTGGCAAAATTTCTAAGTCACAAAAATGGTTCAAATTATTTGAAATATGTGTTGAATTTTTCACACATGTTTGTATATCAAAGTATTCGCTGAAACTATTTTTGTGGATTTTTAGAGATTTTATGAGATTTATTTTGTATTAAAAAAACCCAGTTTTCAAGTCCTGATTTTTACCTGCCAGGCTCTGGCGGTCGACCGGACCGGTCGACCGGACGTGCACAAGAACGTGCACAAGGCCATGTCAGTTGGCCGGTCGACCGAGCGGTCGACCGACTGAAGGCAACCTACTCTCGGGTTGCCCCGGTCGACCGGGCAGTCGACCGACCAGAGAGCCGTTGCTCTCTGGTTCAGGGCCCGGTCGATCGGGCGGTCGACCGGAAGGCTTAACGGTCACTTTTTTGACCATTGGCCGGTCGACCGGCCGGTCGGCCGTAAGGTCAAAATTAACCTTTTTGCCAGCCAACGGGCAGATTTGTTTGGGGGCCTATTTATACCCCTTTGAGGTTGATTTTTGTGAAGACTTCCAAGAGCAAAATTCTCCTATTCTCTAGTGTTTTATTTCAAGTTTCAAAAAGAGTTTTAGAGCTTCAAAGATTTGATCTTTATTTTGTTTTAAAGGGTTGAAAATTCAAGAAAAAGGAGAAACTTTGGGATTGGTTTTTGATCTTCATTTTAATCTTATCCTAATTGTTTTCCCAATAGTTTTCTTTGAGTTTTTGATTTCCAAACTCTTTATTTTCCACACTTGAGCTATCTTACTAACCTATCGATTTAGGATCTTTATTTTGTGAAAAAATTAGTTTATGGTTGAGATAGACCACCAAGTTGTAAACCCTCCTTACTTGTGTTATCCCTCTTGTGTAGAGGTTGATTTTGGAGTGGTGATTGGCTCCCTCTAGTGAGAGGTAGAGATTGGTGTTTGGCTCCCTCTTTTGAGAGGTGGAGTTTATGTTGGAATCCCTCAAGTATGAGGTGATTGTTTTGTATTGGCTAAGTGCCTAACCCTCTAAGTGTAGAGGTGTTTGTTGTGGATTGTGCCTTGCCTCTAGTAAGGGGTTGTTTTGGTTGAGAGAGGAGTTGTGTTCCCGTATTGTATTTGCCCCAAATCCTCAGTAGAGGTTCCCTGTGTGGGAGTCCTGTGTGGACAAGTTAGTGGATTGGAAATCCTTCTATGTGAAGGCGGGGACGTAGAGCTGGGTGCTGGAACCTCGAAACAAATCTCGTTGTTTGCGTTTGATCCATTGACTCTTAACTCTCTCTATTATTTTGAGCATTGCATCATATTTCCATATCATATATATGCTTGTGTTGTTTGTGTGTGCCTCACTTGTGTTTAACCACGTGAACTTCATATAGCACCTCAACTCTTATTCAGAGGAATCAAGAGGAGTTAGTCCAGAGCCCTTCACCTGGAATTCTGCTACACTCGTTGGTTACATTAAGTGTGTTGCATTTTTAGTTCTAAATTCCACATTTTGTTCATTAGATTAGCCGTACACCTATTCACCCCCCTCTAGGTGTACTTTCATATTGGTATTTAATTCTAATTTTGACTTTTATTAATGAATTGGGGAGATGAAGAAAGAAAAATAAAAATATAAAAATAAGATTTGATTGATTGGGGTATGAGGGAAGTATGGGAAGAATGGGGAGTAGGTGGGAGTAGGTGAGGGGGGAAGAGAGATAAACTCTTATTTTTTCTCTCTCTCTCACTCTAATCTTCACTGTCTCTCTCTTCTTCTTCTCTCTCTCTGGCGTGGGATGGCCGGCGGCCAGACGCCAGCGGCCGGCGCCGACGGCGTCGGAATCCTGTCAGCGTGGGGCCAGTAGTGTGGGGGGAGCGCCAGCCCCTACCCATCTATCTCTTTCTCTCTTTCTCTCTCTCTCTCTCTCGGTGGTGTCGCGACCCCCTGCGCCGGAGGCGCGGCGGCCGGCGGCGCGGCGCCGGAGGCCGCCGGCATGGCGCCGCGGCGCCTGGGGTGCGGTCAGCAGCAACAGCTTGCTGCTGTTTGCTTTATAAAAAAAGAAAGAAAAGAGAAGAAGAAGAAGATAAAAGATGGGTTTGGGTTTCGGGTTCAACCCAAACCCGACTCGTTATGCACCCAACCCATCCTTTAAATAAGATAAATTTCATTTTAACCCTTGTGAGATTAATAAATTATTTTGGGGTCCTGAAAAATTACAAACAACCCCCTGAAAATTTTCAGTGATTACGTATCTAACATTTTATATTGATTTTGATTTCGAAAGATATCTTAGCCATCCGAAGTCAGATTCGGATGATTCTTGAGCCGTTATGATCATGGAAACGAGAGCTACAGATCCTCTATATACGTATGTCGTATTGGATATTTAAGAATTTATCGAATGCTGGTGAGTGAAAGTCCTGACTCAAGTCTTGTTTTTCCTCATTTAAAATAATTATTATTGAGAAATTATTGATAATATTGATCCAATAGAGTTAAGATGTTATTACGATTATTGTGATAAATATTATAAAAAAGAAAGATTGCTGTGCAGCCGAAATCCAATAGGATATCCCGAATAATGAATTGCGAGCGTGTTATATATATATATATATATATATATATATATATATATATATATATATATATATATATATATATAGAGATAGACTTGTATCCTTTCAAAAGGATTTGATCTCGGATCCTTCCCACTCAAATTCAACCCTCCAACATTCGAATACAAGATCCACTTCGTTGAAGTTGATCTATACTATTTCAAGTATCTATAAACCAAAAATCAAGTGTTTCAAATACTTTTTGCCCATCCATCAAGTAGGGGAAAAACGGACGGCCTAAATAGTGAGTTGGCTAGTTTAACGGTGTAGAACATTTGAAATCTAACAAAAATTAGTTTATAGGGGTTTTTAAATGTTTAGATCATAATGAAATGGCCGGATCGAGAATTTGTATGTCTAAAGACATAGATCTAACCAACTCACTACTTTCGGCCGTCCATTTTGCGTCGCTTGATGGATGGGCAAAAAGTATTTAAAACACTTGATTTTTGGTTTATAGATACTTGAAATAGTATAGATCAACTTCAACGGAGTGGATCTTATATTCGAATGTTGGAGGGTTGATTTTGAGTGGGAAGGATCCGGGATCAAATCCTTTTGAAAGGATACAAGTCTATCTCTATATATATATATATATATATATATATATATATATATATATATATATATATATATATATATATATATATATATATGTATATGCGTAGACATAGACATAATATGGGTATGATATCAAGTTGTATCTTACCATTTATAACTCGTATAGACGTGATCATTAATCACCCGTAAGTGTATTAATATGGATGAATATAGACAAATACCATCTACCTGTCTGTGATGAATATTGAAGTTACTTAACCTGAAAATCGTTAAGTGGGTAAAGTCTACCTCCGAATTTATTAAACACTATGATTGCATGCGTATTGACTATTAAAATAATAATGAAGATAGTTAAGTGAAGATTGATATTATATGCAAGTGATGTCCAATCTATTATGAAAGTAATAGTTATGGATAATAATAATCGGATGGTAGTTAGTTAACACCAGTATACCTGGTGAGTAGATTAAACAGTGACAACGGGAAATCGATTACAGATCATGAATATTTATTTATTAATAAGAGATAATTAAAAATCAGTTAAGATAAAAGATCACTTGAGACCCATCAATTTGGATAATTATAGAATCAGTTATGTCGATACTGATATAAGTAGAATCCGAAGTTCATATTAGAATTGAACTAGGCAAATGTAATTGAAAATTATCTTCTAGTAACTCGATGTAACTGTGATATAAAAAACTCTATTAAATGGGATATATGTAATTGATGTAGTATGATAAAAATAGCGTACTGATTAAACTATTGAAGGTTTTGTTAAAATTGATAAGTCGGATGGGATCAGGACATTTCGGTGAATTAGCAGCTGTGAACGTGAACCAATAATGATGGAACTGATCAAAGTAATTGATAATGAACTGAATTAAAGCAACTGAATTCCTACCACTATCGGATATGCTTGATAAATAAATTGAACATCAAAAGCTTATTGTTAAGCTAAGTACACGGGATACTCAAATATTATGTAGTATATTGAGTATTGATCTTGCGAATACTGTTTTTGTATTTGTTGTGTTTCATGGTATATATATGCTCATAACGTGATTTTGTATATCAACTAACACACTTGAGGCAGCAAGGGTCAGCTGATGGCCTACATATTTATATATATCGATTAAGTTGCTAATCGGTAGTAATTGAAAGCAATTTGATAGATAAATAACTAAGATTCATCGAACCTGATGAGGGGTGAAAAAATAAAACCTTTGAATCAGAACTCATAAGTAGATATTGTACTTTTAGCGATTAATGATTATTAATGAAAAACTATTGAATAAGATCAAGTCTGATGATTATCAGATAATGGGTGACCGATGATGGTGTATAAGTATCAAGTGAGTAATTAAACTGGTGAAAACTAGTTAGAGTCAGTATTGAGTAAATCTGACAACTTAACATTAAGTATATCGATTATGATGGATAATTCGATATCAACAAAATAAATACTGATAGTTTGAACTACTATTTTGGTATGCCTACTCTATACACCGGAGACTTTTGATATCCTTGTAATTGATTTATCAGAACATCGGAATCCTCTATTAGGCTTGGAAGTCACATCTTTATAGTGACACCGATTATATCTAACCGGTAAGAGTTAGATAATTATCTTAACAATTGAAAGTTTGTAATACAGATGAAAAATTGAGCGTCGTGTCAATGAGATTAGTAATCCAGTATTGGTAAGTGATAGGTGTATGTGTGTACATGTATGTATGTGTGTGGTTTGATTCATATGCGAACGCAGAGGATGATTTGGCTAGAAATTGACTGTGTAGTTTGGAACTAGAAGATAAAAGTAATCAACAAGAAAACATATTGTATAGAAGTCAGTAGCGTTACTACCTGTATTGGTAGAACCTGGGGTAAATTTGGGTTGTACCAAACAAAAGTATTAAAATCAGTCCTTGATTGAAATAAAGGATAATTATAATATCAAAAGTGTAATAATTTATTAATATCAGAATTGTCGTGTAACTATCACTTGTATCAGAAGTGATGAGAAGATTCTGAATTAAATCAAGTTGTAAACGATGGCAGTCTGCCTGAGGATAAAAGAGGCAATTGATGATGAATCCCGGATGTTAATTAAATGATAAAAGTTAAATAAATATTATGATTAGAAAAAGTGAATACTGGTACTATGAATCAGAACTTGACCGGCACGATATTGGGGATCATTAAGTTGAATGCATTATGTGTGTGTTTGGAACCTCTTAAATATGATAAGAATTCCCCGAAACTAACGAATTAAGAAATGAAATCGCATGAAATTGACCGTGTGACACATCGGTATGTATGTAAATGGCTTTGTGATAAGGAATGTGCATAAGTACATAGATGATGTCATGTATTGTATTAGAGAAAGGGACCGAATTTAACCAGAGGTGATCAAAAGGGAGTATTGTTGTTATTTATTATTTCGAAGGAAGGGACCAGGTTTAACTGGAGGTGACCGAAAGGGAGTATTGTTGTTATTTATTATTTCGGAGGAAGGGACTGGGTTGAACCGGAGGTGATTGAAGCGGAGTATTGATAATATTTTTTTGAAGTATACTTGAATATATTTTTATGATATCCGGTATATGGAAATGATTGTCTATGATATCTGAATTATGGATGTTAATAGGTATGGCACCTAGTATATGCATATAATTGTTTATGATATCCGGTATATGGATATAATTGTCTATGACATCCGAATTATGGATGTTAATAAGTATGGCATCTAGTATATACATATGATTGTTTATAATATCCGGTACATGGATATGATTGTTTATGATATCCAAATTATGAATGTTAATAGGTATGGTACCTAATATATGCATATGATTGTTTATGATATTAGGTATATGAATATGATTGTTTATGATATCCAAATTATAGATGTTAATAGGTATGGCACCTAGTATATGCATATGTTTGTTTATGATATCCGGTATATGGATATGATTGTTTATGATATCCGAATTAAGGATGTTAATATGTATGACGCCTAGTATATGCATATAGTTGTCTATGACATCAGGTAAATAGATTGTTGTGACATCTAGTATATGGATGTGAGTGTCTCGTATTTCTTTATGTATGAACACACTGTTATAATTGGATACTATCATGAGTAGTGTGTGATGTCATATGTATATTGGGGTAGGTGCAATATTGAACTATAACTAATCTAGTGAGTAAGATTAGGCTCTCTAAGAGTTGTGCTGTGATCAGGCTCTCCAAGAGTTGTGCTGTGACCATAACTATATATGAAATACGAACATGTTACAAACTGGAAACAGAAGAGGTGATTATAAGAGACTAACGAGTAGGTCAAGTATTACAAAATCATTGATCTTGTATGTTAATAAAATATTGGTCACATGTACCCAGAAGAATACATATAAAAAGTATAAGATAATAGAAAGAATTTATGATTCATAAGCTATAGTATCAGCCATAAGTAGAAAGTATTGAAACTGATTTTTGACATTGCTCAACTGCATAATACTTGAAGTACAATGGTAGTATAATATAAACTCTATTTTGACTAATTTCACTCACTGAGCTGTTGAGCTCACCCCACCATAAATTGATGTTTTCAGGTCCCGACAAGGCGAAGGTCCGGCTTAGAGCTGAAAGGATGTCCTCCTGAGACATTGCATGTATTTTATGGTAGAATGTGATTCCCTTTTTGTAAACTCTGATCTTATTAGTAATTGTGAGTTAGTACTAGTGGCAGTAGATAGTGTTACATTTTGATAAATGGGAATTAAATATGACGATATACAGTTTGTATATTAAGTTGAACTGATAAATGGTTTGGGTAGAACATATATGTCAAGGGGAGAAATTCTTATCCATATGTTATTTAATTTACTTTGAGATAAATTATATGATAAAATTTTGAAATTTATAAGTAGGTTGATGTTAGCCGAAATCTAAATTATTGAATTGAGATGGAGTCTATATTTCTGAGGAGATGCTGCCGAAATTTCTTTAGTATATTCTGATTAACGAGCGATAAGGTTAATGATTATGGATTTTTAGGTAATTAAACCTGGGACTGTTACAGGATGGGTACAGTCCGTATCCAGATGAAAGATGAAATAGTACGAGAATTGAAGGAGGTGAGGTATGTACCTTAACTCAAAAGAAATCTTATCTCTGTTGGCGCTTTGGAAGCAATGGGTCTTGTGATATCTATACGAGATGGTGTATTCAAGATGATCAAAAGTTCAATGGTGGTGATGAAGGACGTCCGCCGAAACAATCTCTACTACTTCAAGGGTAGTACGATTATAGGTCAGGTGGAGACTTCTAACTCTTCAGATGATGGTTGCACAAAGGTCTAGAGGTGAAGGTCGGACAAGGAGGTGAAAGGTCTTTGCAAGCTCCTACAAAGAAGGGATCATTGGAAGGTGCTGCTACCTATAACTTGGAGGTTGAACACAGCGTTCTGGACAAGAAGAAGGTGAAATTCAGCACCAGCACTATCGCTCAGAAGGTCTTCTTGATTGTGTTCACGTAAGCGTTTGGCGACCTGCTAAGACTGTATCGCTTGGAGGTCACAGGTACTTTGTCTCTTTTATTGATAATTTATCTAGGCACTGTTAGATATATCTAATAAGATAAAGGTGTGAAGCCCTAAATATGTTGGTGAAATAGAAAGAAATAATGGAGAAGTAGATAGGTAGGAAGATCAAGGAGCTACAGATTGGTAATGTTAAAAGAGACATGAACCAATTCCTATGATTTGGCCAGAACACTGGTATTGATACTCACTTCACAGAAGGTATACATAGGTTAGCTAAGAAAATAAACCGTTCCTTTCTAGAGAAGGTTCGGTATTTGTTGTCTAATGCAAGATTAGACAAATCATTTTGGACTGAGGCAATTGTGTATGCTAGCCATCTCATAAATGGATCGACTGCGATAGGAGTTAAAACTCCATTGAAAATTTGGTCTAGGAAAGCTACTCAAGATCATGGTTTGCTGCGGGAATTTGAAAGTCCGACCTACTTCAGTGCCAAAGATGGCAAGGTGAATCCACGAGCAAAGAAGTTTGTGTTTTTTTTGGTGTCAAGAGAAATATGAAAGGCTACAGGTTATGAGACCCCAAAACAAGAAGATCGTATTGATTCGGCATATCACGTTTGATGAGACTTCAGTATTGAAGTCTACCGTCTCTCAGCAGGTGAAGAGGACGAAGACCATGGAAATATCGCAGTGGGTGGAGGTTGATGCTATTCCACCATCTCCAGTTGGCTCGGTATCAGTGAATACTTCACCGAATGTGACACCGGGTGAAGGTCATGTAGCCAGGGTTGATACTGAACAGGTTGAAGACATTAATGAGAATGTCGAATTGTTTGTAGCCATAGGAACCAAGATAAAACCACGTACGTGGGTGAAGAAGCATGAATCTCAAGCTTGTGACCGCGACAAGCTCAAGTTGAAGGTTGTTGTTCTCCATGACGGTAGTGAGGAGGTTCATATGACTCAGCCAGATAGGTTCGCTGTTGAAGATTCATGTACAGGTGCTTGACCTTGATGGAGCTCATTTGAATGAACTACGGTTGGCTTGATCCTTTGGGTAAGGTACGTAGGCAGCCGTAAAGGCGCAGCCACATTTAGTGATGCAACCTATATGAAGCTGTTTGGGTTCTCGAGAAGCTGATTGGGAATTCACGCAGAGGTGGAGAATTGGACTTCACGTAGAGTTGAAGCATTGTGATCTCGATGAACAGTTGATCTTCTGGTGAGAAGATGCTTAAGCTTGCATAGGAGGGGTGTTCATCCAGTTTGTTAAAGCCGATGATGGTGTTCGGTGTGCTCTACTCAGACTTGGTTGGACCGTCAGCTGAAGACATGTAGACTGGAGAGAGCCAGTTAATTGGAGAGTTAGTGTTGACTCATGATGAGTTCTTCGTGAGGTCATGTAGTTGCTGAGTTGGAGACACGTTCGATGATTGGTTCGTATGGTATTTTTCTTAAGGTGAAGTGTAGGGATGGCATGTGTGGTGCATCCCAATTGATAGCTGAGCTAAAGGTTCCAAGACAGGATCGTGTGTCGATTTTGTCGAGATCATGTGTCGTTTCGTCAGGTGATAGACTGGAGTTCGTTGGAGATCGGCTCAGATTTGAAAAATCTTCACCGAGGTGGAGTTTATAGGGAGAGAGGAGATAGATGAGGAAGAGGAAGGTAGCACAAAGATCGGAAGACAAAAGAGCAAGAACAGGCGCATAGAAGCAGGCCAGGAAGAGCCTGGTCGACCGGTGGATAGAGCACGATCGACTGGGTAGTCGACCGATGTACACGGGCGTACACAAGGCGTGCACAAGTATAGCCCAGTCGACCACTCGGTCGACTGTGGCATGGAACGGTCGACCGGCCGGTCGACCGACTGAAAGCAGGCTGCTCTCTGTTTGGGTCCGGTCGACCGGGCGGTCGACCGTGGACATGGGTCGGTCGACCGCCCGGTCAACCGACAGACACGTTTTGGCTTTCCTTTTAGGATTCGGATTCCTTTTCTTTTTGGGATCAAATCCAATCGGGGTTTCCTAAAGCCCAGAGACTCTGTGGCAATAAATAAGGGCTAGAGGCCTCATGTATTGTATCCCTGAAAGTTCCCTCAAGTATCCCTCTGTATTAGTTTTTATTGATTATTGAAGCAATAAAATCTCTCTCTCCCTTACCCCGAGGACGTAGGCACGTTACCGAACCTCGTTAAATACTGTATTGATTGCTTTTCTCTATTGTTTGTCGTGTTGGTTAAATCTCCGGCTGCATCAGTCTCCGTCCGGTTGGTGGATTCCTTAGAGGGGTTGTTGTCCTGCGCACAACAAGATAACTATCAAGCTTGGAGTTTGAGCTTGATGAAGATCCTCATGATTTTTTGACTACTTATAAAAATAGTTGTTGCCTTTCTCAACTTGACTACTAGTTTGGCCATAACAAGAGAAATTATTATTTGAACTATAAATTCTACTATAATAAGGCATAAATTTATTTTTTAACTTCAATAAATATAGAATAAACATCTACATTCAATTTTAAAATTTCTTAATAAGGAGCCAAATATTCATGCAATCCGTCTAATTTACAACGTGGATAAAAAATGCATGCAACTAAATAAATAGTTGAAATTATTTTAAATTATTCTTGCCATTTATTTTTCATTACTTGAATACATGCAAATAAATACACATCAATTATATTTTCTTCCATCACACCATAAATATTAGTACACTCAATTAAAAATTAATGTATTGTAAGTTAATAAACAACAGATAAAGTGTAAATAGAATCATTAAAAAAATTTATGATAAATAAAATATTTGTGCATGCATCCCACCGACGAAGATATAAATTAATTTCAGTAATACTTTTAGCAATAAAATCACATAATAATTTTTTATAAGTATTACTATCATTAAGTAATTCATAAGTTGAATCTCAACGAGTGGAAACATCCTATGTAAATCGTTTAGGCCTCATACCTTTCAATTTACAATATTTTGCCCATCTTTCATTATTCGTGGATGTATCCATAAATAGCGAAGTGGTATATAATAGATTAAAACTCTTTAGTTATTTTAAATTATCTTGCACACATAAATTTAAAACATGATAATTACATCTTTGATGAAAAAAATTTATCCTCAAAATCTTGTTCACAAACTTTTTCTAATAGCAGATGCATTATCAAAATTAATTGCAAAAATCTTATTAATCAAATAATATTCTTTCACAACTACTTTTATCAATCTATAAATATTAGAAGTTGTATGTCTTTCATCAAACACTTTAATACAATTTTTTTCTTTAAGTTTCATTCACAATCAACCTAATGATAGGTAATCCTTATGTAAGAATGTTGTTTCCAGTGATCAGTCCATATATCACTACATATAGATACACGCCCGTCGAAAGTGATGAAAGAAATCATGTAATTTATTTTTCTTTTTTATAAAGCTTATGAACTGTACATGTAAGAGTGGTCATAGGCACTCAGCTTATGAACTGTGCGTGTAAGAGTGGTCATAGGCACTCTAGTTACTTGAGGATTAAATGCATTTTAACAATAATTTATAAAATATAATTTGTCACCGAAACTAAAGACAAGTGTTCAACAAAAATCATTCATGCTAATTCATCTCTATTTTAAACATCAGAGAAATGAAATAATTGAGAAGGATTATTGGTAGCATATCTTAATATTTAAGTTTGCTCTTTGTGAGACTGCCTTCACAAAGATGCGCTCTCTGCAAATACTTTTGATATATCTCATAATCACTAGAAGTGGACTACTTATAAGTTTTTAGATAATACTTGCAATTGACACTAAAGATTGTGATCGTCTCATTCCTAATTTTTGTAAAATAATGCACGAAAAGATCAGACTTTAATTTTTTACTAGTGGTATCTTCTTAGCCTCTATCGCCTCTTTGGGTTTGGGACCTTTGGGTCAGAATATTGACTTGCATCTCTTTCTCGGGATATATTTCTAATTTCTCATCGTTGGCGTACATTTTTGAATATGGTGTTAATTGTATGGAACTGAAAATATTATCTCCGCCGGTAAATTAATGTTCACCGACTTTTCCCTTGCGACTTGCCAACGAACTTTCACTTGACATGATGGAGAGCAAGAAAATTGGAGAGCGCAAGAAAATTAGAGAGAAAAGAGCACTTAGAAATTAGAATATACTAGAAAATTTTGTATAAAGATTTGCAGAGAGATTTTTTTAGAGAGATCTGTAGATAGATTTTGTAGAGAAATTTGACGCGAAAAATAGGAGAAATGGGGTGTTATTTATTAATTACAAAATCTATTTAAAAAATGTATTTTTAAACTTAAAAAAATTAAAATAAACCCCCAACGGTCTACTTTTGGATTGTTGAGGTGCGACCAGCCAAAAAACAAAAATATTCAGCCCACTCGCCGGCCAAGCGGTGGGCCTAAGGCCAAAGCCCAAAGACCCAAAAACAAAAAATTAAAAGCCTACGTGGGCGAAGCCGGCCCAAAGGCCAAAGGGAAAAAAGGCAGAATGTGGGCCACTGGGCCAGGCAGACCAGGCCCAAAGGCCTATGGGCCAAGCCACCAAAAATTAAAAAAACAAATTAATGGTTCAGAACCAGAACCACTTGTTCCTGAATAAGAACTGACGGTTCCGATTCTGAACAAGGGAAACTGGAACCGGCCCACTACCAGCCCGGTTCTGATTCGGTTCAGAACCGAAGAACTAGCGACTCCGATCGATTCTGTTTTCTAGCCACCGGTTCCGGTTCGATTCTCCGATTCGAACCAGAATCCTGGTTGGGTCTAGTCTGTGAATCTAGACAGGTTAAACTAATATTTGACAAGTTTGCCAACAAATTTGTGTATATCTGCGGTCTATTTTTTTTTTTTGCTACAAGAGACCCCCTACGGGCCATGTCTTACCGCAGGGATTTAAACCCGTGACCTCGAGGTAACAAGCTCTAGATCTAACCGGGTGGCCACCCGTGGCTGTGGTCTATTTACAAGTAAACAAAGCAGAGACTAAACTGGAATTTTTCAAATATGCAAATGATTCGACTTTCTAAATGTTACACGTGAATTTGAAAAGTAATGAGTTTGGTTTTGGGTTTTAGGAAATGAGAGAGCTCATTGTAACTTTAAACTACTATGCTTTTTAATTAATACAGAGATTCATGAAGTAGCATGCATAGTTCATTTTCCTGCACAAGAGGACAATGAGACTACAGCCAGCATCGACTAACATATATCATGACAAAAGGAGCTCGCAGCAAATTTAGGACATGCTCCCATTTGAAAATTTGTTCCATGTCGCTTTCATAATAAGAGAATCATGAAGAAGAAAAAATAAGTTGCACGAGTTCCGAAATAACAAAGAAATTAGACCTTATTTCTCAATAATAATAACAATAAAATAAATAATGAGAAATTACTATTTATGTCTGACCATTTTGCGTGAAAATTTAAGGTGTTGTGTTATAGACTTACAATATATATCAAGTACTTAACTTCTCTCTCGTGGTATATTAGGTCATGAATCTACCAGATGGTTTAGCTCACTAGTAAAAGTATGAGAGTGGGTTGTGAGGTGTTTTAGATTCAAGTCCACTTACAGTACATATAAAAAAGGAAAAAAGAAAAAAGAAAAAACACATATTTTTCATTTAACCTCTTAAAACCTCATGCTTAGGTACCAATTAGAGAACTACTCTGCCCAAAAATTTAAACTGTTGCGTAGCGGAATAACAGTGTACATAAAGGTAAGTGTTCAGTCAACAATTTATGTCGGAATAACAATGAATATGGGGGCCATACTCTGGTTTTACCAGGAAGAGGGGAAGGGAAAAAAGCACTTGACACATGGCTTAATGCAGTCTTTTCAATGTTTCCATTGTGTAGTGGAATCCATGCAACATCCCTAACTAATTTGACAATTCCCATAGAATTAATAGTTTCTTCAATCAGCAACCTATGCGCCATCTCAATCTTGCTCTATAAATAGCTTAACATCACCTTCTGTTTAAATGTGCACACGAAATCTCAGGCCCAACTAAAACCACCAGTTTCCATCTTCTTCAACAATGGCCTCCTCTTTCACTTCTACTGCCTTCGTGTTTCTCTCTCTCATGCTTCTCTTGTGTGTCTCGGGCGCATTAGGTCTCTTCAACTTGCATGAATATAATCCAATATCTGAATTGCATTTCATGAAAAGCTTTTTAACCTGATCAGTTTACTTGCATTCAACAGCTGGGATTACATGCGAGAGCCTGGACCGGAGCAAATGCGCATACGCTGTCTCATCATCAGGCACACGCTGCGTGCTGGAGAAGCGGCTGAGAAGGTCAGGGCATGAGGAATACACGTGCCAGTCGTCTGAGATCGAGGCCGGGGGGCAATCAGACTGGATTGAGAGTGATGAGTGTGTTGAAGCCTGTGGAGCTGACAGGGACACTGTTGGGATCTCATCAGATTTCCTGTGGGATACTGGCTTCACTCACAAGCTCTGCTCTGATAGATGTTCCAAGAACTGCACGAACATCGTTGATCTCTACTTCAAACTCGCAGCTGAAGAAGGTAAAAACATATCAGAAACTTTATGCAATATATTTGATAAGTATTCAGTATAATGGTTGAGAAAAGTACTGACAAATAGTTATCATCTTCTGTAGGTGTGTTTCTTCCCAAATTGTGTGGAGGACAGGAAACAAGTGCTCAAAAGAGCATGGTTCAGATAGGAAGATCCGGTGTGGTTCTGTCAGCATCTGGCCGCTGAGGCTGCATCATCTGGAACGCTTCTGTCTTTTTCCCCAGCCGTTTCCTTGGATCTCCTCGCATCAAGCCCTGCAGCTCTGTAACTTGCATTTAGAGATTAGTTTTGGTTCAAAACAACAAAAGTACACACATACTTCATACAACATGTTATCAATTAAATATCAGATTGCTCGATAGCGACGATAGGGAATAAAATTCCTAGAAATAATATTGGTTTTAGTGAATAGTAAGCATTGTTTCTTCACCAAGACACATTTAAGGTGTGATGATTAATAAAAGATTGCAAATTGAATTGATTTCAGGCGATGATAATTTTTCAGTTGTATTGTGTGGTTTTTTTTCATTTAATTTGGAGTTCTTTTGTAGAGAGGCTAGAAATTTTGTTTCTTCGCGGACACTCACTTACAACTAATAACTCTCTTTTTTGGCCAACTCTCATAGTTCCCAAGTGCCGTTCTTGTGAGGAGAGTCCATCTTTTCCATCAGGGTATACCTACACATTTTAGACTCCGAACTGATTCTTATATGTAGACGGGACCGCTTCCTCAACGACTGAAAGATTATAAATTTGTAGTGAGCCAATACGTGAATTTCTCTGAGTTCTTTCAATTGCAATAGAATATTGGACATCACTCATAATCGGTCCTTGATCCTCATCTTCATCAGTATCCTCATCGGCTTCAAGATCACCACCTGTGTCACCACAAGTGTGATCTAAAATGATACTGATCTATGTAGAGATGGTAGAGTAGCAAAACTCTCTGCTTGCTATGATATCTCGTACTCGGCTTTAACTTGCTGACATGTTAAGTACTTTAGCACATAGTTAGCGATGTCCCTTTTCATGCCTTCCCACCAGAAATTTGTTCGAAGATCTTGATACATCTTCGTTGCTCCAGGATGCACAGTTTAATTTGGATGCAAAAGTAGCAGAAATAAAAGAATGTGTGGCACCATAGTCAAAAAATAATCGGGCTATATGTTGGAGGAGAGAGAATATTAAAGGAGGTGATGTGCTGTCGAAGATCGCCGAGGAAGTCGACGACAAAAGCCAAAGAAGACAGCAGCAGAAACCAGCAGAAAACAGCAGCAGCAGAAGGTCGGTCGACCGGACCGGTCGACCGACGTGCACAACGTGCACAGGAGTAGGCGGTCGACCGGTCCGGTCGACCGCTCTCAAGGAGAAAACTCTCAGTGAGTTTCGGTCGACCGGCACGGTCGACCGACCTGGAAGAAGGCCAAACTCTCAGCGAGAATCGGTCGACCGGCGCGGTCGACCGACCAGAAGAAATTAAGTCTCAGTAAGTATCGGTCGATCGGACCGGTCGACCGATCGACGGGTTTGGGCAAAAAACTGCTGCTCCGCAAATTGCGGAGCAGCGAGTATAAATAGTATCTGGGCTGTTTCTAGGGTTTCTAACCTGCGAAAAGTGAAGGCTTAAGGTTCTCTTGTAATCAAAGAGGCTAATAGCCATTGTAATCATCTTCCCTAATACAAATCTCTCCGTTCGATTGCCCCGAGGACGTAGGCACGTTGGCCGAACCTCGTTAGATCCTGTTTTTGCGATTGGTTTGTTCTTCGTGGTTTGATTTCATTGTTCTTTGTGATTGAGATCGATTGGATCCTCTATTGGTTGTTGTCTCCCGCGCACAACAAGTGGTATCAGAGCATCTAGGTTGCTCTTTGGGATTTCTGAAGATCCGGAGGCCTCGAGATCGGATCCGGTGGAGATCGTGTGTCGATCTCAGATCTGAGGTATTGGGTGTTCGAGGGATCGTGTGTCGATCTTCGGAGGACTCAAGGAGGGTTTTTGGATCGGTGGTAAAATAGATCTGGTGAGAAACTCGAGCTAGGGTTTCACGGGAGAGGTAAAAATCACATTTTTATCTCGGTAATAGATCTATTTTTCAAGTTATTTGATCTTCCGCATAGTTAGAGGGTCAAGGAAAGAATCTCAATGGCAGAGGAAGTTGCATCTGTTAGAACAATGAATACTCACCCTAGAATCGAAGTTGTTAAGTTCAATGGCACTAACAATTTTGGGATGTGGAGGTGTGAGGTGATGGATGCGTTGAACGCATCTAATCTGGAGGATACTCTCCTATTGGAGAGGAAGAAGAACACTACTACCGATGAGGAATGGGCAAAGATGAATAGATCGGCATGTGGCTTGATTCGTTCATGCTTGACACAGGATATCAAATACCTTGTGCAACATGAGACGTCTGCAAAGAAACTGTGGGAAACCCTAGAAAAGAAGTACCTGACAAAGAGCGTGGAATCCAGGTTACAGCTTAAGAGTAAGCTGTATCAGTTCAGGATGAAGAGGGGGAGCACAGTAAATGAACACATAAACCGCTTTACAAAGCTTCTTACAAATCTGATAAATGTGGATGTCAAGGTAGAAGAGGAAGACAAGGCAGTCATTCTCCTGAACTCACTCCCATCGGAGGAGTATGAGACATTCACCATGACGTTATCAATGGTAGACAGACTTTGGACTACCATGAGGCGTCGTCTGCATTGATGAGCTATGAGACAAGGAAGAAGGAGCGGCATCCTTCTCAGTCAGAGTCATCAGCGGAGGCATTGGAGGTGAGAGGCAGAGGTTCATCTAGAAAGGGAAAGAAGATCAGGGGAAGATCGAAGTCCAGGCCGGGATTCAAGGATCTTAAAAGATATCAGTGTGCTTTCTGCAAAGAGATTGGGCACTGGAAGGTTGACTGTCCAAAGTACAAGGGGAAGAAGAAGGAATCAAAATCTGAGGCAAATCTAGCAAGAGTGAAGAAGGCTGCAAGCGGTAAATCACAGGCAGATGGTTCAGATTCAGATTCTTCGGTGTTCTCCTTTTCAGTGACTGCTCCCGTCGTAGGCTACTCGGGGGATAACGAGTGGATCCTGGACACAGGTGCTACATATCATGTATGCCCTAATCGAGATTGGTTTACCAGTCTTGAGAAGTTGGAGGGATGTTCGGTCGTCATGGGCGATGATCATCCGTGCATCATGGAGGGTGTAGGCACTATTCCGATCAGGATGTTTGATGGGATGGTGAGGGAGCTGAAAGAAGTGAGATATGTACCTCAGCTGAAGAGGAACTTGATCTCTGTGGGTGCTTTGGAATCATTGGGGCTCAGTGTGTCTATTAAAGAAGGTGTTCTTAAAATGACAAAGGGCTCAATGGTGGTGTTGAAGGCCGACCGCCGGAACAATTTGTATTACTTGAAGGGTAGTACAGTGACAGGGCGGTGGCAGCTTCTACCAGTCAGAAGGAAGATTCGACCCGGCTGTGGCACATGAGGCTGGGACATGCAGGGGAAAAATCATTGCAAGCTCTTCTAAGAAAGGGGCTACTGAAGGGTGCAGAGACCTGCAAGCTGGATCTGTGTGAACATTGCATCATAGGCAAGAAAACGAAGGTGAAGTTTGGCACAGCTTCACACTGCACCGAAGGCATTCTTGATTATGTTCACACAGATGTATGGGGACCCACCAAGACTGCATCAATTGGGGAAAATCACTATTTTGTGTCGTTCATCGATGACTATTCTAGGCGCTGCTGGGTGTACACCATGCGACACAAGAATGAAGTCCTAGAATTGTTTATGAAGTGGAAGGCTAACTTGGAGAGAAGCACGGGAAGGAAGGTCAAGGTTCTCCGTTCTGATAATGGAGGAGAGTACATATCAGACCCTTTCCAAAAGCTATGTCTTGATGAGGGCATAGAGAGGCACTTCACAGTGAGAGAGACTCCGCAACAGAATGGGGTGGCTGAGAGGATGAATCGGACTTTGCTAGAGAAGGTTCGGTGTATGTTGTCCAATGCAGGATTGCCAAAGAAGTTCTGGGCTGAAGCTTTGGGATATGCATGCCATCTCGTCAATAGGTTGCCGTCGTCTGCAATAGGGGGGAAGACCCCTCTTGAAGCTTGGTCTGGTAAAGTTGCTGAAGATTATGATGTGCTCCGGGTATTTGGATGTCCAGCCTATTATCATGTCAAAGAAGACAAATTGGATCCGAGAGCAAAGAAAGGGGTGTTTGTTGGCTTCAAGCGAGGAACCAAGGGGTTCAAGATCTGGGACCAACAGGACAACAAGTTCATAATCAGCAGGGATGTCACATTTGACGAGGCCTCGATGATGAAGCCTACGGTCTCCCAGCAGGTGGAGACTAGCAAGACCAAGGAGCTATTGCAGCAGGTGGAGAGTGATGCAGATCCACCATCTCTAGAAGATTCAGTATCAGTGAGGATCATTCCTGAGGTGACACAGGGAGGTGATCAAGTTGCAGAAGAAGATGTTGAAGTTATTGAAGAGGATCAGGAACAGGTCATGGGTACTGTTCCAGATCCCACTGCAGTTGAAAGACCAAGGAGGAATGCTAGGAGACCTGGCTGGCTCACCACCGACATGGTTATTGCACATGCACTTCCAGTTGTTGAAGAGGCTATTCCATCTACTTTCAGGGAAGCTGAGATCAGTTCAGAAGCTGAGTTATGAAAAGGGGCCATGAATGAAGAGATGCAATCTCTTTATAAGAACAACACATGGGAACTTACCAAGTTGCCCAAGGGGAAGAAGGCCATAGGGTGCAAGTGGGTATTTGCTAAGAAGCAGGGATCACTCCAAGAAGATAAAGTGCGCTACAAGGCAAGGCTGGTGGCTAAAGGCTACGCACAGAGAGAAGGAATCGACTACAACGAGGTGTTCTCCCCGGTAGTGAAGCACTCGTCTATTCGGATTCTATTGGCTTTGGTGGCGCAGAATGAGTTGGACCTTGACCAACTTGATGTGAAGACCGCCTTTCTCCACGGCGATCTTGAGGAGGAGATCTATATGAATCAGCCCACAGGTTACAAAGCTGCAGGGAAAGAGGAGTTGGTATGTAAGCTGAAGAAATCGCTGTACGGTTTGAAGCAGTCTCCTAGACAGTGGTACAAGCGATTTGACAGCTTCATCAGAAAGAAGAAGTACACACGAAGCCACTTCGATCCATGTGTGTACTACAACAAGTTACCATCAGGGGAGTATATCTATCTACTTCTCTATGTAGATGATATGCTTATTGCTTCTAGGTCAAGATCTGCTATTGATTCTCTGAAGAAGACGTTATCGTCCGAGTTCGAGATGAAGGACCTGGGGGAAGCAAGAAAAGTATTGGGCATGGAGATCACAAGGGACAGGGATGCTGGCAGGATAAGCTTGACTCAGAAGGGCTATCTGGAGAAGGTACTGCAGAGGTTTAATATCGGGAAAGATACTAAGACTGTTAGTACACCAATGGCGCCGCACTTCAAGTTGTCAGCGAAGATGTCTCCAAGGAGTGTTCAAGAGCGTGAGCATATGTCTCATGTTCCATATGCCAATGCTGTGGGTAGCTTGATGTATGCGATGGTATGTACAAGGCCAGATCTATCACAGGCAGTCTCCATGGTGAGCAGATATATGCATGATCCAGGTCAGGGTCATTGGGAAGCTGTGAAATGGATCCTGAGATACATCAAGGGTACTGTTGATGTAGGCCTCGTATTTGAGAAGGACAATACCGGGAAGCAAGAATGCATAGGCTATGTGGATTCAGACTATGCAGGTGACCTTGACAAACGCCGGTCGACTACGGGATATGTTTTCACATTCTCACAGGCACCGATGAGTTGGCGCTCACACTTCAGTCCACAGTCGCGTTGTCGACTACAGAGGCGGAGTATATGGCTTTGACAGAGGCCATGAAGGAGGCGATCTGGCTTCAGGGTTTGCTTGATGACATGGGCGTGGAACAGGATATATTGAAGATAAACTGTGACAGCATGAGTGCCATCTACTTGGCAAGGAACCAGGTCTATCACGCAAGGACGAAGCATATCGATGTCAGGTACCACTTTGTTCGGGAGATTCTGGAGGAAGGTGACATCAACTTGTTGAAGATTCATACTTCAGAGAATCCGGCCGATATGCTTACAAAGGTGGTGACGGGAGTGAAGTTTGCACACTGCAAAGACTTGCTCCATGTCCTTCAGGTGAACTGAGCTCGCTGAAGCTCATTGGAGTGAACTACGGACGGCTTGATCCTTGGGCAAGGGGTACGTAGGCAACCGTTTGGTGCAGCCACTATCGAGTCGAATTCGGAATTCGGCTCAGATTTAAAAATCTTCACCGAGGTGGAAAATTGTTGGAGGAGAGAGAATATTAAAGGAGGTGATGTGCTGTCGAAGATCGCCGAGGAAGTCGACGACAAAAGCCAAAGAAGAGAGAGCAGCAGCAGAAACCAGCAGAAAACAGCAGCAGCAGAAGGTCGGTCGACCGGACCGGTCGACCGACGTGCACAACGTGGACAGGAGTAGGCGGTCGACCGGTCTGGTCGACCGCTCTCAAGGAGAAAACTCTCAGTGAGTTTCGGTCGACCGCACGGTCGACCGACCTGGAAGAAGGCCAAATTCTCAGCGAGAATCGGTCGACCGGCGCGGTCGACCGACCAGAAGAAATTAAGTCTCAGTAAGTATCGGTCGACCGGACCGGTCGACCGATCGACGGGTTTGGGCAAAAAATTGCTGCTCCGCAAATTGCGGAGCAGCGAGTATAAATAGTATCTGGGCTGTTTCTAGGGTTTCTAACCTGCGAAAAGTGAAGGCTTAAGGTTCTCTTGTAATCAAAGAGGCTAATAGCCATTGTAATCATCTTCCCTAATACAAATCTCTCCGTTCGATTGCCCCTAGGACGTAGGCACGTTGGCCGAACCTCGTTAGATCCTGTTTTTGCGATTGGTTTGTTCTTCATGAATTGGTTTCATTGTTCTTTGTGATTGAGATCGATTTGATCCTCTATTGGTTGTTGTCTCCCGCGCACAACACTATATGCCCTATGATGCAGATAATACCTTCTAGTACAATACTTGATGCTCGAGCTTCCTGTTGGATCAAGGCATTCATCTTTCCCTGATCTCTAGGTTGTTACACTGAAGATTGAGTCATTGCCGTCTGTTTGTATTGGACGGTCGCTTAGAGGACTGTTGTGATCCTAAAAATGTAGTACCCATACCTCGCCTTTCAGTCCCATATCCAAGACTCCGGTCTCCATGTAGTATTGGACACTCCTTCCTTAGGTGATCAGTACTGCCACATGTGAAACATTGCCTACCTTGAATGCAGTTGCCTATATGTTCCTGTTACATCTGGAAAACCATGGGTTTCTAATTAAATTTGGAGGAGGCGGCAGTATCGATTGGGGCCGGAGCAAGAATCCTCCCCTATTCCCTGTACCACCATGATATCTTGAAACAAGTACCACCGATGATCCAGTATTTCTATTAAATTTGAGATTTGACCCTCAAGAGCTATGTCTCTCCTAGTATCGGAAACGCTTAGATGGAGGAAATTCCATGTTTGGGACTTCCTGATCTTCCATTATGTCTCGTTTGACTTCCAGTGCCTTCTCCACAGCTTGAACATAGTCTGAAGTTGGAACAGAACAAGTTTGCCTCTAATCTCAGGCCTTAATCCTCATACAAAACTCTTCGTTCTATCTGCTTCTTTCCGGACTAGCCCTATTGCATATCTTGACAGTTGTGTGAACCTGATATCATACTAACTCACCGACATTTAACCTTACTTTAATTCTTGAAACTCCAAGGCAAGCTTATCTTTTGTACCTCCAAATGTACTTCTCATTAAATTTTTTGACTAGAAAGCTCCAAGTGAGCTCTTCCCCAACTGACTCAGCTCCGCCCTTTACCATCTCCCACCATTGTTCCGCCTCTCCTTGGAACATAAAAGTGGTGAAAGTCACTCTTTGATTTTTCGTGCATTCCATAACATCCAGTATTTTCACAATATGGCGGAGCCATTCCTCAGCTTGCACTGGGTCAGCCTCCCCTCTAAACGCTGGCGGGTGCAGCTTCAGAAATTTCTCTAGAGCTTTACGTGGGTTTGTCTTGGCTGCAAGCTGCGCCAACCACTCAGACATTTTGTCTGAGATTCTCTGATCTACGCTAGGTTGTTCCGCCGCATCCTTGTGGTTAGCGGGGGTGGTCGCTCCCGACCATACTGTATGGCGGGGTATTGCCTTCCGGATCAATATCTTGAGGCGGAAGATTCAAGTCTATCTCCTCGTAAAAGAGCAACCAATCTATTAATAATAATATTCGTAATACAAAACCAATTATTTATATATTAAACCATTACTTTCATTTACAACCTCAAAGTGTTACAGGGACAAGATTTACAATTAAGCACATCTATACAAAACATACAAAAAATATCATGATTAATCACATTTTCCACAGGCATTACCTTACAAAATACATAAACCCTCCAACCCCAAAAAGCTCAGAAAAAATAGGAGAGCCAAGACATTCGTTCCCAAAATACTATACATCCCATTCTTGTTTAAGGATTTTCATTAGAGCCAGTGGAGCTTTACTGCTATCATCTGGTTCCTTTCCTTCCGTGTTGATTTCTTCAGGATCCCTTTCCTCAGGATCTTCCTCCTCGAGATCTTCCTCCCTGGGTCTTCCTCCTCTGGGTCTTCTTCCCTTTTTATCTTAGTATCTCACCACATCTCTAATAATCATGATCATCATACAGATCTCAATTTTGAGCTCAGCTAGAGTTTCCCCAAACTCCTCCAAAAAAGTATCCTTCCTTGGGAATTTATTCCATCACCAAGGTGTGGTATCAAGGCTCTCGGCCTTTTGGTAGATCCTCAATAATACTCTCAGCATCAACTATTATATCTATGTTTTTCTTCTTCCTCCATGCTGACATCGTCGTCATCCATGCCAAGGAGTCATGAAAGTTCATTTTTGGATCTGTCTCGTCTGACTCGTAATCCCAATCTATAGTATCAATCTCCTAACTCAATCCATCCGATCTTGAGCTACCTGAGGAGAATCTTGACATCTCAAAGTGTCCAATCTGCAAAAGTAAAGAAGTCTTATCAGGTTCATTCCAGATATATAAATCTCAAGGTAATAAAACTATAGGGTCACTAGGTCACAAGGTAAGAAAAATTTTCAAAAGAGAGGAGATGGGTATTGGGATTTTCCTCCTTTTTAGTTATCCATTTAATCCCCTATTTTTCTCTCATGCCACAAGCCATGGCTAACCTTTTCGAATAGCCACATGTCCCATTCTAAAACAAGAAGATCCTTGCCTTAGATTTCCTTCTATACATGCGTACCTACTCCACCCCCCCCCCCCCCCAAAAAAAAAAAAAAAAAGATCTCTAAGAATTTAATTGTGTCATGGCCAAGTTTAACATTGTATTAATATTCTTATTGTATGAATTTAAACACATGCACAAGATTATTTATAACATAATACTCTCCTATTTAAGTTATTTAATCTAGAATAAAAGGATTATTTGTTATAACATTATACCAGATAATTTGATTATAAGGGTATTAAATCTGGATTACTTAAACGGGATGTTACAAGGCGGGTCGGTCGGCCGACCCGCTCAGAATGGCCCGGGTTAGCCCGGGCACGTCTCGGCCTGGGTTTGCTGCCCGTCCCGGGCACGCCCCCAAACCCGGGGCGTGCCTGGGTTCCGCCACTGTGGCCGCGGCCTGGGTCGGGCCGCCCCCGGGACCAGGCTGAGCCCAGTCCGTGGCCGAGCCGGTCCGGGGTACCTGGCCAACGGCTATTTAAAAGCTATTGGGCAGGGCTGGGGTTTTTTGTATTTTTTATTTACAAAAACCGCTCAACGGCTATATTGGCCCAAAATATAGCCGTTAGGGGTTGTAAATTTTTTTTAAAAATTTCCCAATAGGTATAT
>JAVJIF010014297.1:0-101117 GCA_038442645.1 Agave tequilana | reverse complement strand
ACAAGGAGAGGAGATCGATCGATCGGAAAAAAGAGGACTCCACAAGCAGAGACTTCTTCATAACGCACCGTGCGTTCTCGAATTCAGAGACCTTTTAGAGAATTACTTTCTCTAGCCAGGGCGTTGATACCCTAACATCGTCCTTCTTCTCAAGGAATCTCCGGAACCAGGCGAGAAGGAATTCCTTATTGAAGGCGATTTTGAGAAGCAGCAAGAGGGTTCTACCAACCTTCTGTTCTCTGATTCCCCGAACCAGGCGAGAAGGAAATCTCATCGCTCGCATCGTCAAGGGACAAAGTGGTCGCGCGCTGACCAGACTCCTATCGGCACACTTCTCCAGAATCTCTGAGGAGATCTACTTGTAATCTTTTTAAGAATACTTGTAATTTAGCTCCTCAAACTCTTTTTTTTGTAAGTTTTCCCCCTTTGCAAACATAATGGAAAACAAGATGGCGACTCCGCTGGGGATGAAATTCTCCACTGCCGAGAATCTAGTGTCGCAATGCGACGAACAACCTTCGGGTCTAACTCTGAATTCAAAAAAAGCCGGTGCAGCCAGAGCCCCTCTGGCTAAATCTTCAAGAAAAGTCTCTGTGGAGACTGAAAAGGTTCCCTGCGAACCTACTGCGGTTATTTGGCGCAACAAGGAAGCATGTCCGCAGTCTGATTCCTTTACTTGTGAGAACTTGGTGGTTCAGTTCGATCAAGGAAGATTTGAAGAAGTCCTCTCTGGGGGTGGCCCAATGCTTCGAGCACGGAAGCATAGGAAGGTTTCCACGGCAAGGTTTCAAAGCAGAAACCGGAAGCAGAATTCTGCAAACACCCCTCAGCCTCACGTGTGGCTAATCAGGTTCCTTGTGAACCTAAGTCTCCTCTGCCAAGGCGGTATGGAAGCCTAAACAGAAGTCTCCGACCGAAACTTCAGGCGTAGCTACGCCTAAACCGCGCCTTTCTCGCGAAGAAAAAGGCAGGATGCCTGTCTGCTCCAATCATAAAATTACGACGGCAATCATACTGTTGTCCAATTCAAGAGTAGCAATGCCTTGCGCCGGCCTCGTTCTCACGAGCGAAGCTACTGTACCACAGCGTACGCGCAGGGTCCATGACCGCGAAGCTGAAGCCAAAATACTATCTAAGGCTAATTGCCTTCGCAGCACATAGCGGGTAAAGCACCACAGCGTGCTCCGCTTTCCAATGCGTCAAGCACTAAGCTCGCGCCTGATGACGAAGCTAGAACCAAAGCACTATTTAGTGCTAATCCCATCTGCAGGGATAAAAGAAGCAGGACGTCGCCCTATGTGCGATCCAAAAGAGCCTTTGCACTCGATTGCAGGGACCCAACCGGGTCTGATTTGAGGAATTGTTGACGGATAGACAAACCTCTTCCCCCTGTTGTCAACAAGTGGGATGTCAGCTGGTGACACTCCACTCGGTCCATTGCCGGCTGGGACCAATCCCCGCCATGCCTCCAAGACGACGGTCAGTCTTTGATCGGCTGTCTGTACATCTCCCTATGAAGCATCGCAAAAGGAGCATCTCGCGGGATCCACCCTCTGCATCCGTCAACATGACTGGGAGAGGACGAGAGTTTACGCGGAGGAAGTCAAACATCTGACGACACCCGCAGCTTCCCAGATCCGGACTACAGCCCAGGCTTAGGCGAAGTCTTGGTGCATGAAGAAGGTATTTTTCGAAACACCAGATCCAGGGTGGCGATACCCTACACTTATGAACAGCCTTCTTCCTCGACGGCCCTAGCCTCGCCAGAGCCCAGGAGATCACTCCAGCCATCAGATGAAGAAGATGAAGACAGTGGGTACGCCTCTTCGGTGACAGTTAGCTCAGTGCGAACAGACAGAGTATCAGTCAACATGGCTGATAGCACTAACGACGACCTTCGTCGGCGCCTGGAAGCTCAGGAGCAAACTTCCAAAACCCAGCAAGAAGCTCTGGACAATATTCAACAGATGCTCGCTCAACTCCTCAGTAACCGGAATAACAATGATGCCGGAAGCAATCACGATGAGGAGGAACACTTCAGCAAAGAGCAACCAAAGCCGGAGAAATCCAAGGAGGGTTCTTCCTTAGACGCCAAAGTCCTTAAGGGCCTCCAAGCTCAAATCGCATCCCTAGCTCAGAGGGATGAATTAAAGAAGGTAGGGGCAGTCCGTCCTTATCCGCTGGAGTGGGATTTGGTGCCATACCACCGAAGTTCAAACCGCCAACGCTGCATACCTATGATGGAAAGAGCTCGCCAAATCAGCACATCTACTATTTTCGGTCTCAGACTGGTAATGTTATAAGCAATGACGCCATCATGGCTAGGCTTTTCATTGGCACCTTAAAGGGGGTGGCATTTGACTGGTTTCGCAGTCTTGCCCCGGGCTCTATCAACTCCTGGATCGACCTGAAAACTCGGTTCCTCTCTCGTTTCTATGAGGATGATACCGAATTAACCATGGATAAGCTCCTCTCCACTGTGCAGAGGAAGGGCGAATCTGTCCGTGACTACATTGAACGGTTCAGAAACTTATCCTTGATGTGCCCAGCTGGGATGCCATTACCCATGCTCTTGCAGACGTGCAGACACAACTTCCTAAACCAAGTAGAAGTTCGCATGGGGGCTGTCAAAGCCCACACTTGGAAAGAATTGGTCGAACAAGCTAAGATAGCCGAGAAGTCGGCTAAAAGTTCGAACCATCCGCCCCTAGAGGCAAATGGAGGACGAACAACAAAGGGCGTAGCGACTATCGCAATCTTCTCAAGCTAAAGGCAAAGAGACTATGTCTGTGGAGTTATCCGGAGATGTGCAGTCAAAAGCCAAGAAGAGCGGCTTCAACAATCAGGAACCCAAGTCCCTCCAAAGCAGTACTCCTTCAAAGACGATCAGGTGGTCACGATACTCCATCTGCTCCACAAAGGAAACAAAATGAAGCTGCCAGATACTCGGCGTCCCAATGAGATAGGGCGCACAAATGACCCTCAATACTGCCTCTACCATAGGATGATTCACCATCCTACTGACAAGTGTTATGTCCTCAGGACAGAATACAAGCCCTGATCGATGCCGGGGTTCTGACATTGAAGACGGAGCAGAAGAAAGTCACTGCAATATGGTGACCCTCGAGTTCGGCAAAACTCCGAAGGTCACAGTTCCTGCGGGACTTATTCCGTCCCTGCGCCACGGTTGGAAGTCAAGCATCTTCCAGCTACAGCTCAAAACAATAAGGGTCTTGTTCCCTTAACATTGGAGACAGGAGAAGTCATGTGGATACATCCAGACCTCGTCCAAGACGTACAGCGGGACCCAAAGCAGCCCAACTCAAAGGGCAAGTCTTGCAATGTCATCTCCATCCTGCCAGACGACGGCAATCTTACATCGGCTTCCCTCAGTCATCAAAAGGGATTCATCTTGACCCAGACAAGGTCAAAGCTATTCAGAGCATGTATCCACCAAGGAACCTCAAGGAGCTTAGAGGCCTGCAAGGCAGGCTGGCTTATATTAGGAGATTCATCGCAAATCTCTCAGGCCAATGTCAACCGTTTACCCGGCTCATGAAAAGGGTGCTTCCTTCGTATGGGATCAAGCTTGCCAGGAAGCTTATGAAGACATCAAGAGGTACCTCACAAAGCCTCCAGTCTTAGTGGCCCCTACATCAGGGAAGCCATTCTTGCTTTATGTAAAGGCTATGGACTACTCCTCGGTGCCCTCCTCGCTTAAAAGGACGACAATGGCCACGAGCAGGCCATTTATTATCTGAGCAGAACTCTCATAGGAGCGGAATCTCGCTACAACCCTATTGAGAAAGAGTGTTTAGCTCTCGTCTTCGCTGTTCAGAAGACACGACATTATTTGGTCGGCCAGACCATACATGTCATCTCCAGAGTAAACCCATTGCGTCTTCTTATGACGAAGCCAGATCATTGAATTCAAGATTGGCTAAGTGGGCACTTTTATTGTCTCAATACGACATGATCTTCACGCCTCAGAAGGCGGTTAAAGGCCAGGCCCTTGCAGAGTTCTTGGCTGCTCATCCAGTTCTGGAGCATTCAAAGCTTCACGAAGACATCCCTGATGAGGTCTTCGAGTCTAATGCAACCTCAGAAGAGGAAGTATGGCAGATGTTCTTTGATGGAGCATTGCGAATGGGCCCTAAAGGCAAGATTATTGCCGGAGTGGGGGTTGTGTTTATCTCCCCACAGAATCATGTCTTGCCCAGAGCATTTTCTCTGACAGAATCGTGCTCCAACAATGTAGCAGAATATAATGCTCTGCTCATTGGTCTTCAGCTCGCTCATGGAATGGGGGTACGCTACCTCGAAGCCTATGGCGATTCAAAACTGATCATCAATCAGGTTAAAGGCGAATATGAAGTCCGCCATGAGGACTTGGTGCCTTATTACCATACAGCCATCGAATTGGCTAACCTATTTGAAGGCTTCTATATCGGGCATGTGTCTCGATCTCAAAATACCAAGGCGGACGCTCTTGCTGCATTAGCTACATCACTAGCCTTGCCGGTCGACACCGAGTATCACCTCACAGTCGCAACTCGACATCTTGTATGCTCCAAGCACATGCTAAGAACTCGAGAAGTCTATAATGTCTCCAAGGATCTTGAGCCGAGAGACTGGCGCTTGCCTCTCATTGACTATGCTTTGCACGGTCTACCTCCAGACGATCCTAAAGAAGCGGCGTCCGTCAGACGAAGGTCTCTCCGTTTCTACTACGATCCGACTCTGAAGACACTTTACCGTCGTTCATATGATGGTCTCCTCCTCCGTTACCTTTCCAATTCAGAAGCACAGGAAGCGCTCCAAGAAGCGCACGACGGCATTTGCAGAGCTCATCAGCCAGGTCCAAAGCTCAGAGACAGGTTGCATAGGCTTGGATATTATTGGCCAACTATGATAGCCGATGCCATCCAATATGCACGAAGGTGTAAAGCATGCCAAGTCCATGCGGACTTCATACACCAGCCTTCGGAGTTGCTCCACCCGACTGTTGCTTCATGGCCATTCGAAGCATGGGGAATCGACGTCGTAGGGCCAATCAGCCCCTATTCGACAAGAGGTCACCGGTTTATCCTTGCAATAACCGACTACTTTTCAATGTGGGCAGAGGCTATACCACTGGTTGAAGTCAAAACCTCTAATGTGGTTAATTTCATCAAACACCATGTCATCCATCGATTTGGTGTCCCTAGGCGGATCATTCACGATAATGGTCCCCAATTCATAAGTCAAGTATTCTATCGGTTCTGCGAGAAATGCCGAATTCAGAATATGGCTTCAACTGCCTATAATCCTGCTGCCAATGGCTTGGCGGAAGTATTCAACAAAACAATCATCAAGCTGCTCAAGAAATTCGTCTCCTCGAATAAGCGAGATTGGGACGAAAAGCTCGGTGAATGCCTTTGGGCCTACCGAACCACGGTGCGGACACCGACAGGCAATACACCTTTTCCCCTGGTATATGGGTGCGAAGCAGTCCTCCCATTAGAAATCCAGATGCCATCGTTGCGTATAGCTCTGATTACTAAAACCACATCAGAGGACAATGATCGCCTACGCCTTCAAGAGCTCGAAGCTTTGGACGAGAAGCGACTACAAGCTCAGCAGCATATCGAGCTATATCAAGCTCGAATCTCAAAAGCCTTCAATAAGAAGGTCAAACAGAGAATCTTCCAGAAAGGAGACCTGGTCTTAGCCGTCAGACGACCGATGATTATGACACACAAGACCAAAGGCAAATTTCAGCCTAAATGGGAAGGACCGTTTGTGATAGAAACAGTCTATTCAAACGGAGCATACCGCCTTTCGACTGCAGAGGGCGACCTACTCATGATGCCGATCAATGGCAAGTTCTTAAAGAAGTATTATCCTTAATCAAGAACCCTTCTCATGATCAAGTTAACATTACACCTCTGATCAAGATCTCCGTGTCCAAAGTACACACAAAGAGAGCCTTTCTCTTCCTCCAAGTGAGATCATACAGCCATAAACAACAGGAACCTGGCCGTGCACCGGTTATCCTAAAGAGAATCAGGGTTATGCAGACATTAACCCGATAATCCAATATCCTTTAACGATTAAGGATAGAGGAAAATGTTGGCCTGTAAGCCCAACATAAGTCCTCGACAACTCATCATGCTGAGGGGAAAAGCATGGCTAGCCCAATTCAAATGGTAGTTGGTAAAGGCATATCAAACCCGTTGACAGCTGGGGTTTGCTAAATCCTAAGGGACCTGTTCCCGTTTGATTCCCTCATTTCTCCCCGTGAAAACGAGACCTCCAAAATCACTTACCAATTCTCATCCATAGAATGGTAAGATCACATACACATTTCGCTGTTACGTTAACACTAAACCTATGACAGCAATTCCCTCGTTTCTCCCCGCGAAAACGAGACCTCCAAATCACTTACCAATTCTCATCCATAAAATGGTAAGACCACATACACATTTCGCTGTTACGTTAACACTAAACCTATAACAGCAATTCCCTCGTTTCTCCCCGCGAAAACGAGACCTCCAAATTACTTACCAATTCTCATCCATAGAATGGTAAGACCACATATACATTTCGCTGTTACGTTAACATTAAACCTATGACAGTGATTCCCTCGTTTCTCCCCGCGAAAATGAGACTTCTCCCAAATTTCACTACAAACTCGATACTTATTAACATTTACAAAAGATAAGTATCACCAACCTTGAGCTTGGTGGCGTCTCATCCGGTTATGTCATTGCGACCTCTGAACCAGCAGACAGCTAAGCCTCAATTCTGAGCCCTGTTGACATTTACAAAAGACAGGTCTCGATACTCGTTGACATTTACAAAAGACGAGTATCACCAATTTTTGAAGCTTGGTGGCGTCTCATCCGGTTATGTCATTGCGACCTCTGAACCAGCAGACAGCTAAGTCTCAATTCCGAGCCCTGTTGACATTTACAAAAGACAGGTCTCGATACTCGTTGACATTTACAAAAAACGAGTATCACCAATTTTTGAAGCTTGGTGACGTCTCAACCAGTTATGTCATCGCGACCTCTGAACTGACAGATAGCCAAGTCTCATTATCCAACCCACAAGAACTATGTTCTCAAGAAATTGCACTACAATTCGGAATCGCAATTCAAAAAGAAGAACAAGATTGAAGATTCGACAAAAGAAGAAAGAATTTTCATTCATTTCAAGAGGGTAAAGTACATGGAGCTACAAGCGCACACTGTACGATCTAAGCCGCTCTCCGAGGGTGTTTAGCCTCGTCTTCCTGTCATCAACAGCCTGGGCAAGCACTTGTGACCTCAGCTCAGCCTCATCGAAATCTTCCGCCTCAGCCAGACGAGCTTCGGCCTCCGCCAAAGTAGCCCTCTGTGACAACCCCTGCCGCGCAAGCTCCTCACTCTGAGCTTTGAGTTCTTCAAGCCGCGCAGTTTCCTCAAGACGCACCGGTATGGCCTTGGATAAGAGGAGATTTGCTTTCCTAATCATTTCCTCAGCCTTCGCAATCTTATCCTCAGCGTCAAGAAGAGTACTAGTGGAGGCGTCAATTGCACTTCCAACCTCCGCTTGCCTTGTCTCCAAGGATTTCAAGTCAGAAGAGATAGCCTTAGCAGCCTCTTGAGCGGCAATCCAGGTCTCGTGCTTTTGAGCAATGAGAAGCGCGAGCCGGTCATCAACTAAAGACTCCGGGTCCGAACGGTGGAGGCGGCGCCATTCCTCCGCATCCTTCTCAAATTCATCCACCAGGAGCTCCAAAGCAGTGGCCAGGTGATACCCCTCAAAGTCCCGAATACTCTCAATATCACGGGAGAGGACCCCCTTTAACCTTGAGAATGGCATAGTCGAGCCCTTCAGAATCAGGTCGATAGTTCGCCCTAAGCCTTTATAAAAGTTATCGACCAGATCACCGATGTAATCGTTCTCGACCTCAGCCACTTCCGGTAAAGAGGCAACCTCGGAATAGTCCACCAGCCTGGTCGACGCCGTCGCAGAAGAAGCAGCGGGGGCACTGACAGCAGCCGGACAAGCCGAGGGCGATCTCGACGGAGTCCTCATCGAAACCAGAACGCCAGCCATCGCGGAAGAAGGACTAGCAACCACCTCCTGAACAGTAGGCTCAACCACCAGGGTTGGAGAAGTAGGGCTTGTGATCACCCTCAGCTCCGTACTTGGCAAAATTGTCGGCACCCCACTCGTTGATACAGTTGGGAGTGAAGACACCTCCGGGAATGCCGCCTCCGCAGCCTCTGGCCTTTCGGCTGACTTGGGCCGATAAGAAGGCAGGTCGCCGTACAGCGCATCCAGCATAGCAGCATCAGCCGTGGTCGAAGCGCTCATGTCACCCCTTGACCCTTCGGGGAGATTTCTCAGCTCTCTTGAAGCTGATGCATCTTGAAGCCGAACACCTGTAACAAGACTGCGGTCAGTCGGAACACTACATGCAGAAGAAACCAAGAGGTTTCGACAATACCATAAGATGACGTCGCCTCAAACGTCTCGCCAACCACATCAGTCTCCAGGGGCTCCATCAGAAAATTCTTGCCAGAATCAGCACGAACAGCCGGCTCGCTTTCGCTTGCCGAGTATCCTGTGGACCACCCAATAGAGCTCGATGCCTCAGGACTTCCTTTAGAAGTCCCAGCGCCAGAGGGACCAATGTCGGCTGCATCACCTCCGGACTCCTCCACGTGAGTAAAGGAACCAACAGTATTCCCATAAGCGAATAGGGGATCATAATGTTCCCCTTGCTCCCCAACCGCCTCAGCTCCTGCAACAAGAAGCAAATAATGAGTTATTTGGGATACACCAAAGGCGTATTATATGGATGGGGTTAATCTTACCCAGACCCGGAGCAAATTCACCGCTAGTCGGTTCAGCGACCGACGGTTCAGCCGCTAATGGGGCAGCAAGAGGAATCACTGCAGAGGGACGGTCCTCCGCCACAATTGTAGGAGCCTGGCGACGGGGCTTCTTCGCCAACGACCTCCTGGGTATTCACTCCCACGCTTCCTCTTGAAGTGGACGTCAGAATCCTCTTCTTCCACTTCTCCCGCACGTCGTGGGGAAGATGTCCCCACCACACCAGAGCCAGCCGCATGAGTATCAGCTCCCATCCCCGCCTCGAAGCGAGGACTCCCTGCATCAGAAGCCTCGCTATCATCTACAGCGATGAACTCCTCCAAGCCAGGGACACGAACCCGTTTGCCTTCCTTTCTCTCAGAAGCCTTTCGCTTCAGTCGATGAGAGATTAACTTCACACCCGAACGGTTGGCATTGAATCCAGGAGGTGTGGAGTTAGAAGCCGCATACCATTGGCAAAAGCACAGGGTCGTCAGAAGGTTGGGATCCTTCAACGGCGTGCGCAGCCACGCCCCAGTGCCGCCCGCAGTAAAGAATCGCCAGGCACGGGCCCCATCGATGAGACTCCCCATGAAGGCTAAATCGAGATTGGGGTTGCCCACATACAGCTGGTCGTACCCGAACTGTCGAGCAAACCGGCTTGGGATGTAAGGTTCTAAATAGCAGACATCCCCGCTTCTATACAATAAATGTGAGGGCCGGATACTGACCAGCCACTCAAAAACCCCCCGACTCATGGGAGACCGTCCTGACTCCGCATCTCGGAATTCCTCGTCGTACCCTGCGCCCCGAATGCGAGGAAAACAGCGGAATAAGTTGTAAGCGTCATGACGACGCACTAACTTGCGGGCCTCGGCCACGTAGGTCTTCATCCAGGAACATCCTTCGAATCGGCGGAGAAGAGCCATTCGAACACCTTGCGGAGGGTCCTCTCCAGCTTCAATCAAAGAAGGGCAGTGTAAGGCAAACCACGCCATTAAGTAAGTGTATGGCAGGCCCACCCTAGGATTGGGTCCATCACAAGGCAGGATGGCACTCTTCCCACGCCTCATCGCCGGTGGCCTGCAGAAAGCCTCCGTTAATGCGCGAAGGCCTCTTTGAATACAGCACACCATGGCCGGAAGGAGACCCAGACAGTGGCCATGGACCAAGCGAACGGCAGGCAGCAAAACATTCGGGTGGACGATGTCACCCGAGGAGGATGGCACTACGTATTTCTTCAACCAGACAGTTAAGAAACCGGCCAACAGTGCCTTCCGGGACATCGGCTGACGAGCCTGATGGTGAAAGCTCCGAAGGACATCACCTTTCTTATAGGGACCATCGTCTTCTGTCATGACAATATCCCTTTGGAGGCATACCTCCATCCGTTCAAAAATGTCGCCATCTGCAACTCCACAATGAGCTGCCTCAGGAGCATTCTTCATATCTGGGAATAGGTAACTCGCCCAGTTCTTCAAGCTCTTCGAGCTACCCTTGCTGCCACCATGGATGCTAGAACAGATGTGCAAATGGCACATTAACTCCCGATAAGTCTCAAATAAAGCAGGCTCCTGCTTCTCCAGAAGAGCCAACTCCGTCTCGCATGGAAAGTACTCTTCATACGGGAGAGACCCGAAAGGCAGGGCAGAGATTTCCCTCATCTCGTGCAAGGTCATGCCCAACTCGCCAATTGGGGTGAAGAAGGTCCCCGAAGCTGGGCAATATAACTCAAGGATGGCGTAGAAGCACGCCACCTTCATATCAATGCCGTAGCAGATCGCCCTTACGGCCTCATAGAGGTTCAACTTCTCCAAGTCCTCCTCGAAGTGAGCGAGGATATAGTTGGTCAGGTCCGCCCACCATGTCTTTCGGGGATGAACCCAATCGGGAGTCCTGAAGTCAGTGGCAGGATAGTTCTCGTCAACTGCGCAGAATTGGGTGCCAAAGGTCTGCGCCACAGCCGGATTCTCTCCTATCGGAAGTTCCCGCGACACGTTTCCAGGATATAGGCCTATTATGTTGTGAGGAAGGCCTGCCCTTGAAAAACCAGGAGACTGAGATTTCAATCTCCCGACATGGACGGACTCGACACTTCGGCTCACGCCCCATGCCATCTTCCGGGCCTGAGTTACACACTCAAAAGAAGACAAAGGAAAGTGCCGCTTGTTAGACGGAAGATAAAACTTCTCGCCATCCAACTCGAAGATCCATTGTCCCTTGCCTACCTGCAATTGGCGATCAGGATCGGGCGCGGCATCTCCGAACATGAAATTGGGCTTTTTATAAGTCCGACGGTCGATGTCTTCGAGAGGAGCGGTGGTTAGAATACTCCTCATGGTGAGCGGGTCTCCACCATGGATAAGCGTGTCCCAGACGACGGAACTCTGCTCACTAAAGAGAGAAGCCTGGCCATAGAATTGAAGGCTGATACTGCCATCCGCTCGGCTGGTCATCCCAAACAGACTATTCAAGGGACCAGGGGTGTAAGGCACTGTAAGAAAGAAAAGGGAAGAGAACTATGATTAGTTCAACAATCAAGCAGACATAAGATTCACCAAGGCATGGTCTCGCCCCGTGAGCAAGGCCAATAAGGCGACAGCCTCGACAAAGCTTGATCTCGCAGATAAATCTGCATTTTGCAGAAAACGTCTAAGTACCAACTTCGCTTAAGCGGGAAGTGGTATAGCCCTAAGGGCTGATGTCACCAAGAGGGCACTATGGTCAAGAGTCATCCTTCGTGGCCATGACTGAAGGGACAGACTCGAGTCCTGTTCCTCAAACAGGACGAAGACAGCCCAAGTAATGGCTTCGTACGGAAGCCTAAAGAAGAACTATTCAGTTCTTAATTCCCTGTACAAGGAAGATAGGGAAATTTAGGGAAACGAGTTCCCTAACGAGAACAGACCATATTTCGTCGTCCTAATAAGCCAAATACTGGCTTTAAAAGAGAAAGACCGTGGTCTCTAATTAGGAGAGAAAGTCTCTTACCGGTGATTGGTCCCTCGATGACCGGAGGAGGAGGAGGACCCTCCGTTGCAGAAGTCGCCACTTCTTTCCCCGCTCGTCTTTTGGGCGCCATTGAAGAGCTGCAAGAGTTCTCAAAGTTCTCTGAACGAAGAAGGAAGAGGAAGAGGGAAAGTCAAGAAATTTCTCTGAAAAAGGAGATCTTTTCCTGCTCAGCCCGATCGGGCTTTTATAGGCCAATCAGCGCCTGAAACGAGGCCTCGAAAAGGGCGTACGCCGCCGTTTCGAATTAATTCGAAAGGCCACCTGAAGCGCCTTCCCGAGAAGCGCTGCTTCGATTCCACTAAGGGTTAACTTCGCCCTGGCTTAAAATGCGGGCTTCGCGCAATCCTTCAGGGACTTCGCCAAAAGGCTTATCTTAGCCCTCTAAAAAGGCGCTGTTCGCGGGACATGCCAGTTTCGCGAAGTTTATTCAAAGAAGGGACTATATCCCTAACTCCGCATACAGTTTAGCTCCGCTATAGCCAAATTTTCAATGAAAGCAAGCAAAAATTAGATAATCAAGAGATGAACTTTCATTGATTTAAAAGGAAGAGTACATTGATATTACATCAAAGTTGTGTTTCATACAACACACCCAGTTGCTTAACAAGGTCATTTGCGCAAAAGGCATACAAGTGGTTTTATCCGCTTCTAAGTCAAACCGACTGGACAAAGAAGGCCTTCATCCTGCACAAGGCCGTAATCAGTGGTGCCACAAGGACACGGTCATTATTTTCCACAAAAATGGCAGATCTTGCCAGGCCATTTTTGTTGAAGCCTGGCAATAAAAACCTATCGCCGCCAACACGATAGATCACGTATGATGGGAATCGGTAGTGATACCAGTGATCTAACGGGTGTGATGCCCGCTTTCCTGAAGTGGATCGCCCCCAAAGGCCACCAAAGTTGAAAGTCGGCAATGATGTCGGCGATCCCACAGGCGACGCCCACTATCTTGAAGCGGATCATCTCCGGTAAAAGCGGCAGCCAGCCTTACCTCAGAACGAATCACCTCGGATAAAAGGCTGCCAACAGCCTCTGGGACACGCACCCTGCGCCCCGAATTGTTCCTCCTGCTTAAAAGTAAAGCTTCAACCGGGGAAGCATAAGGCAATTTTATGGTTCCTTCCATCAAGTCACTGGACTGACAAACATAGCCCACTGCAAGGCAAATCAGAACAGATTAGCAACTAAGCACAGGAGAGGCTACAAAAGAACTAAGCCAAATCTTTGGATCGAAGCGATCCAGTTTCAGTAAAGCAGAGGATAAGCCTGGCCTATATGGCTAGCCAGACTGACCCCGTGGGATACAGTCTTAGCTCCGCCTATATGGCAAGACTGGCTCAACTATTGAAGAGACCAAGTTCCAAGTTCTGCCTGTACAACGGATTTAATGTGCAGTGATCTTCCTTTGATCAAGTCAAAAATGATAGCTTCGCTGGGAAGCTATGCCAAAATCCTTCTCTGCAGATCAGTTAAATAGAGAACAAGGGAAGCTAATCCTTGAAGCAGCTGCTGAAGATGAATCAAGGGAGATGAATTCCCTAAAATCGGTGAAGTCGTTGAACGATCAAGACTTACCGGTCCTTGGCCGGATAATGACCAGAGTGGGCATTCCCACTAGTTCAGAAATCTGAGTATCTCTTTCAAACCAAGAGAAGAGAAGAGAGGCAAAGCACTTCTCTTCAGAGGACTTCAAGTGTCCTATTTATAGGCCCCATGGCCTGAGCGCTCCTGCCTCAAGCGTGGAAACACGAGCGCATTTAAGGCATATACTGCGCCTTGAGAATAGGGACGGTTTCCCTTAGAACCGTGCAAAGGGAGAAACGTCTCCCTCATAAAGGCACTTATTGCGCCTTGAAGAAAGGAAATATCCTCCCTTGGAAACGTGCAAATCGGAGAATATCTTCCCCGGTCAGCGCAAGAGAAGGAGAAAATCTTCCTTGAAATTCGACCCACGGCAGTTGGTCTCGGGAAAGCGACATGCGCTCCCAAGCGAAAATATCTTCAGAAGCCCAGATGCGGGGCTACTCGCATGCGGAGCTACCCAGACGCGAGTCTACATGATTCCTCGGCGAATCTACATCCCAAAGCAGGATTCAAAGCGAAGCTGAACTCAACCATCATGGCGACGTTCATACTCCACACACCACCGATCAAAGCAGTTCAAAGTATTTCAAAGTCTGAGTGATTGGTCACTAATGTTCCATATTTAATGTCACATTTCCATACTTATTTTAGAATAAAAGCCTGCATTGTCCTAATTATTTGTTTGATTTATTTGCAGGCCCAATCCTTAAGGAGATGAAGAGAAATGAGCCAAAAGCCCACCAGAATTCTGAATTAAATCAGAGTTAATTCGTACACATAAAATCAGGGCAAAATCAAGAGGTTGAAACTGGTTGAGAAGAATCCTCTCAGAATCGATCGGTTAAAGCCAAGAATCCAAGGCTATTTCGTCAGAATCCGGAGCTCAAACGACAAAATCAACAAAGGATAAAGCCAGAAGAAACCCCCAGAGAGACCCACCAACAGGGTGTGGCCATCTGGCCACACCCTGGCCGCGGAAACGCGGCTTGGGCCACGTTTCCGCGGCAATCTTGGGGAGTTAGGAGGAGCGTGAACTCCCCCGACCTCCCCGGAATTCTGGTGGTTGGGTTTTCTGCCTATAAAAGGCCATTATGTGCACTGAAAATGGACGTCAATGCAGATTAGGATTTAGCTTAGTTTTCATTCCTTAGTTTAGGTTTTTAGTCTTTCTTTTTATGTATGTAATTTGTATGTAACTTAGGGTAGAATAAGATTCATGTAAGTAAGAGAGAGGGCTGATGTTAAGAGTGACACCGACGATGTACCCTACTCCTTTCTTTCATTGTCTCAGCAAGTAATAAAGGTAAATGCTTTGTTTGTTTTCTATTCTGCTTTACTTTACATTTGTTTTGCTTTCATCTTCCTCTTCTACTTTACCTTGGTTGTTGTTGTTGAGTGTACAAGTGAATTCCAAAGCAAGTATACTAAGCTACGTGAGAGCCAGCGATAGTTCATGAAGACGTTCTCCTCTTCCAAGCTCCGCATCACTTCGTTCTTCCTATGCTTGACGATATAATGTGCACGGGGACCGAGCTCGAGTTTATGATCTATGCGTTGAACGCCTCCGAAGCAAAAAGGTAGAACTTGCAAAAAGGTTTCCAAGTAAGTCAACACTCAACCTAGGTAAGTATTTCTTCACTTTTCTCTCCTTCTTTTCTTTTACTTCTTTAGTATAGATCAACACCTCCTCAAACTCTTTCTTCTCCACTTCATTGTACATAGTCGCTTTTCATCGTTTTCTGATTTTCCACCTTCTTCATCTTCCATTTACTTTTAACTTTAAGATAACTTTCTTTTTTCATTTTCATAACTAAAAACAGAGAAGAAGCTTCGTTTTATTTTCTTAAAAGATTTCAATAAAGAACTATAACGCTTCCATCGCAAACCCTCCTTGTGGATCACGACCCGCATAGCCACTTGCTATAGCGGAAGAATTGAGCACTTGCACCTCTTCTTTCTTAAGTTCTATAATCTCGTATTTTGTGTGCAGGTTTAGCCTCAATCACTGAGCCATTGCAGACTTTCGAAAACTTTGAAGGGGTCTTGTTGACACTTAAAAAAGACAAGATTCTTATTGGTCCGAACAATGTCTAAAACTTGTTGACATTTACAAAAGACAAGTGACAGACGAGCTGAAGACCAGTTTCCACCCATCTCTGAGGGACAAGGAAGCAACTTGAACTCCACTGATCCAGCAAGCAGACAGTGAACCCGGATTGTTTCTAAACAGATCTCAGCAGGTCTAAGATGCTAGCACTTAGCATCACACGAGCCCAAAGAGATAGCCTCGCTTGAGAGGCTAATATCACTCGACTTCGCCTCGAAGCCATCCAAAGCCTCGCCAAGAAGCTAACTCACAACTTCGCCACAGAGGACTTCCAACTCCGCCAAAGGGTTTCTTTCGGACTTCACCAGAAGCTGCCTCTAGCTCCGCTACGAGCTCAATGCGGTCAGCTCCGCTATTGGTCTCTATAGTCAACCTTTGACCAATTAAATCTCCAGATGAGATCGGATCCAATCAGATCAAATCCATTTAAGATCAAATCAGAGATCAAATTTGGCAGTTGATTGCCACAATCTCTTGACTCTTCTAAAACGAGTAAGAAGATCAGGGGAAATCCTCCAACGATATGGAAAGGATCAAAAGATCAACCGACCTGCCAATTCTAGCTTCACAAAAGCTGATCTTAGCCTCGCAGCAAGGCTACTTTCCGGATTCAAACAGATTCGATTCAATCTGTTTCCATATCTTCAAGGGACGATTATACCCTTGCTCTCCCTATAAATAGCCCGCCAGGGGTACAAGGAGAGGAGATCGATCGATCGGAAAAAAGAGGACTCCACAAGCAGAGACTTCTTCATAACGCACCGTGCGTTCTCGAACTCAGAGACCTTTTAGAGAATTGCTTTCTCTAGCCAGGGTGTTGATACCCTAACATCGTCCTTCTTCTCAAGGAATCTCCAGAACCAGGCGAGAAGGAATTCCTTATTGAAGGCGATTTTGAGAAGCAGCAAGAGGGTTCTACCAACCTTCTGTTCTCTGATTCCCCGAACCAGGCGAGAAGGGAATCTCATCGCTCGCATCGTCAAAGGGACAAAGTGGTCGCGCGCTGACCAGACTCCTATCGGCACACTTCTCCAGAATCTCTGAGGAGATCTACTTGTAATCTTTTTAAGAATACTTATAATTTAGCTCCTCAAACTCTTTTTTTGTAAGTTTTCCCCCTTTGCAAACATAATGGAAAACAGAGATAAAAGAATTTTTAGAAATATGTTTAACTGTTCTTCTGACCCAGTTTCTGACCCAGACTGTGGCTGACAGGCCAGGTCGGTCGACCACACCGGTCGACTGCACCAAAGGCCAGTTGACCCTTGCGGTCGACCGACGTGCACAGCCTTGTGCACATTTGGCAGACACAGGGACGGTCGGCCGGGCGGCCGACCGGACCAGAGAGCTTTGCTCTCTGTATCTGGGCGGTCGGCCGGGCGGCCGACCGGATTGCCCAACGGTCATATTTCTGACCGTTGGCGGTCGGCCGGCCGGCCGGCCGACCGCTAGCCTGTCAGGCTGCCAGATCAACCTAACGGCTAGTTTTCTATTTGGGCTATAAATACCCCATCTCTTTGGGGATTTTGATAAGACTTTTGACAAGAAAAATTCCAGAGTTTCTCTAGTGTTTAAAACAAGTTTTCAAAAGTGTTTTCGGGCTTTAAACTTCCAAATTGGTTTTTGTGTTTTAGGGTTTGGGAAAATCAAAGAAAATAGAAATTTGGGAGATTTGTTTTGTTCTTCAATTCTATCATTTACAAACAGTTTTCCCTAGTGTTTTCTTTGAGTGTTTATTTTCCAAACACCTAGTTTTTCCACTTGAGCTATATCTTCTATCCTAATCTATTTAGGATCTTTGTTTGTGAAAAAAGGAAAGAGGTTTGTGGTTGAGACATACCTCTTATTGTAAACCCTTGATTTCTTGTGTTGCTCCCTCTTTGGTAGAGGTTGAGGATTGTGGTTTGCTCCCTCTTTGGTAGAGGTGGAGATTTGTGTTTGCTCCCTCTTGTGTGAGGTGGAGCTTGGTGGTTTGTATCCCTCTTCGGTAGAGGTGATTGTGGTTGTTTGGCTACGGGCCTACCCCTCGGTTGTGAGGCGGTGTTTGAGAGAGGAGTTCGGTACTCCCTTTGTTGTAACAAATCCTCCTCGGTGGAGGTTCTCTCGGTGGGAGATAGTGGATTGGAAATCCTTCACGGTGGTGAAGGCGGGGATGTAGAGCTAGGGGCTCGAACCTCGAAACATATCTTGTTGTTAGCGTTTGATCCATTGTCTCTCTAACCCTCTCTCTCTTTTAATTATGCAAAGCATCATTCATATCATTCATATATATTTGCTTGTGTTGTCCTTGCATTGATTCATATTGCTTATTCATTATATGCTTGGATTGCTTGTGTGTGCCTCACTTATACTTAACCACAAGAGCTTTATATAGCACCTCAACCCATATCTAGGGGAATCAAGAGGAGTTAGTCCAGAGCCTTTCACGAGAAATTTGGCTACACTTGTGTGTTGTATTAAGTGTGATTGCAATATTTGTTTAAACTTCCGCATTTAGCGCATTTAGTTTCTAGATTAGCACTTACACCTATTCACCCTCCCTCTAGGTGTTTTACATCATCTCCATACTAATGTCTCACACCACTAGTAGTCCGTATTAAGATGTGTACTCCAGTAGAACTCATTTGGATATGATATGTGAGTACCAGTACCCAAATGAAGGAGAGACCAAATATCCCACGTTCTTAATATTATTATTGTTACGTGTCAGGAGCTGGATCAGGAGGGCAGGAAAACCACGGATGCGATAGTGGATATCTCTGAAAATACACCTAGAGGAGGGTGAATAGGTGTATGACTAATCTAATGACAAATGACGCGGAATTAAAAACTAATTGCAACACACTTAGTGTAACCAAAGAGTGTAGCCAAATTTCCGGTGAAGGGATCTGAACTATCTCCTCTAAATTTCTCTAAATAAGAGTTGAGGTGCTATATGAAGCTCTCTTGCTTCAACAAAGGTGAGGCACACAAACAATACCAAGCATATAAATGATATGAGCAATATGAATCAATACAAGATATAAAGAGAGAGAGAGTTAAGAGATAGTGGATCAATCGCAAACACAAAGATATATTTCGAGGTTCGAGCCACTACCCTACATCCCCGCCTTCACACAGAAGGATTCCCACTAAGGTGTCCACACAGGACTTCCCACACAGGGAACCTCCACTGAGGATTTGGTTAATATAACCTTAGAGTACACAACCCCCCTCTCAAACAACAACAAACACAACCTCTACACAAGAGGCAAGGCACAACAACAATCACCTCTACACTTAGAGTTATGGGTACTTAGCCAAACAACAATCACCCACACTAGAGGGATAAGGCACTTAGCTAACACTCCAACCACAATCACCTCTACACTTAGAGGGATACCAACACAACCTCCACAATCACCTCTACACAAGAAGGATACCAACAAATACAAGGAAGGTTACAACTCTTGAATTTTCTCACCAAAAATAAGATCCTAATAGATAGGATAGATAGATAGCTCAAGTGTGAGAAATCAAGGTGTTTGGAATTCAAAACACAAAGAAAAATACTTGGGAAAACAACTAGAATATGATAGAAATGAAGATCAAAACCAATATCCCAAATACTCTATTTTTCTTTGATTTTTTCAACCCTTAAAAACAAATAAAGATAAATCCTTTTTAACCCAAAAAACTCTTTCAAAACTTGTATCTAAAACACTTAAGAAGATGAAAATTTTTGCTCTTGAAAATCTTATCAAAACAGCCCAAAGGGATGGGTGTTTATAACCCATTCCAAAAACTAGCCGTTGGGCCAAATCAACAGACAAATTCTGTTGTCGGTCAACCGCCCGGTCGACCGGCCAATGGTCGGATTTCTGACCGTTATGCCATCGGTCAACCGCCCGGTTGATCAAGGCCTGGATACAGAGAGCAGAGCTCTCTGCCAGTCTCGGGGTCAGATCCAGAGAGCAGAGCTCTCTGGCGGTCGACCGGCCCTCCAGCCAAATAGCCTGTGCACGTTTGTGCACATCGATCGACCGACCTCTGCCTCGGTCGACCGTCCGGTCGACCGGCAGAAGGCCAGGTCAAAAATTTTGGGGATTAAAAACTTGGTCTTTTTAACTCAATTAAATCCCATAAAATCACATAAATTTCACAAAGATAAGTTCTTGTAAGATCTTTGAAATACAAATATGTGTGACTAAAATTCAACACATATTATAAATAATTTGAACCATTTTTGTGATATTAAAGTTAGGCTTAAACACAAAATCGGTATTTTCTAAAAATCAAACTTTGAAATGAAAAACTGTTTTCTCCAAAACTCATGTAAATACAAAAATATGATATTGAAACAAATTTGAAGCATATTGTATATGGATAGAATCCAATATACATATAGGATATATATATATCTATTTTTTTGACATGAAATCCAAAACCGGTTAAACCGAAAACCAAAACCAATAAACTTTAAAATTTTTGTGTGTGTATGTGAACTTGAGCATATCAATACTATCTACCTTCACACAAGATCTAAACAAAAACTAAACTAAACAAACTAAGGTCTTCTTGTAGAACTCCTTCTCCAAGTCGACTCGATCCAAACGCGGTCCAACGAGCTTGACTCCAACCGAGTGCTAGATGCGATCTTGATGCACAAGCTCTTGAATCAACACGTGTAAGCTCCAAAACTCCTTTGTTGAAGCTAAACACCTACTAATATCTTGGTCAATCACTGAAACTATTCAAACACAAGATTATTAGTAAACTATAACTACATGAGTTAATCATCATCAAAACTAGAGTGATGGGTCTCTGAGCCAACAATCTAGAGGTGCCCCCATGGATACCAAGAGGTGGCCCCCACCACGTGTGTGGTGTGACAATTTGCTCCGTGTGGCACTTAGCTTCACATCATATGCATTCCGAGTAACAGGTGCAAAGAGGACGCGATGTTGATACCTAGAGGTGGCCCCCACCACGTGTGCGGTGTGACACTTTGATCCATGTGGCACTTAGCTCCACTCGCCATCTATCTGGGTTTAGGTACATGAGATATGATACCGGTAACAAGTCAGGTGTCAGATATCAGTTGTCGAGTGATTAACAGTTCAGGTGACAAGAGACAACACGGAAAAGTTAGACAATCAAGTGAAAGCATATCAAGCGATACAAGAAAATAGTACCGATATAAGAGATCGGTACGAAATACTAGAAAATAATGTAGTCTCTGAAAAACAGTATAAGTAAGATTTCAAACTCTTCACAACTATAAATAAATGAATTGATAAACTGTCAAGCAGGCAATTAGCAAGCAAACGAACATCCAAGCGGAGCTAAACAAGCTGGAGGCTCGAACAACGAAGATTGTTTAGTCACTAGAGCGCTTGATGGAGCTATTGGAATGACTCGACTTAAAAGACGAGTCTAAAATCCGGTAGAGTTTCGCTTAGGCAAATCTAGTGATAAAGCGCTGAGCGCTAAGCATGCCTACCATGCAGAGCATGAGAGACCTGACGGTCTAAGCACACTCCTCTTTTGAGGAAGTGGGCGAGAGCCCAGAGGTTGAAGTACCTGCAGTAGGTGTTAGTACCAAACACGTACACAAACATAGTAACAGAACATGACAGGCAATAATGGCTAGCGATCAAACAAGCGAAGCTAGACAAGCTGAAATGAGACTAACATACAACGCTAAAGACCATCACGCTCGGTGTGGTTATTGCTCGTGGCGAAGCTTGCATGGGAGTCGGGTGGCGGTTATCCGCTTTGCATCACCCGTGACGAAGCTGCGCACATAGTGTAACTACGCTCGAGCGGAGTTAGCAAGAAAGCGTTGTGCGCTAGACTCGCCTACCAGGTGAAGCATGAGAGCCCGGAGGCTAAATGCAACCTAAAGGTTGGGTATAGAAAGCTCGAAGGCCGAATGCAGTCTGAAGGTTGGGTATAGTACCTACATGAGTGTTAGCGTCGAACATACACATATAATAAAGCACTAATAGCTAACATCACAGGCATGGCATATGTACAAGAAGTAAACTTCTCTAGTACAAGCATTCGTCACAGGCATAATACATATACAATCCTGGGACTCGGCCACATACAAATACAAAGGCATAGCCCAATACAAAGTACGAATACAATCCCAAAATATAGAATAAAATACATAGTCGACCCGACAATACATTATCCTGCTCGCCACTTACATATGATATCTGTGCTGCTGTATTGAATCACTTGACTTGCTTGTTTTTGAGTTTTCATACCGTTTCCTTATTCTGTTATTGTGAAGGCAAGTCGGGTTATATAAACTCAGCCTATAGTGACTTGAGGTATATGGTATATATATATGGGTTTTTTGTTTGGATTATTCCCTCGATGTATCAATCTCATGATTCCAAAGTCTAGGCTTATATAATAGGTTTTGTCCACACTTGTATTTAACGCATTATTTGATGTTCTATTTCATACTTGTATTTATCGCATGCTTGATGTCTCTTCGCGTGTTTATATGTGCCTATGTTCATGACACCATTTTCTATGCTTGTTCTCTCATTCATATTTATCTATACACATGTACTTACTTGATTTCGAATTTACTACCGATTCTCTGATTTCCATTTATGTTACTGGTCATTGCCTGTACCTGTGTGCCTGAACCATATCACTTGATCATGTACACGTGTGGTTGCCAAAGCACGCCAATTGGCTTCCTCTTACGTACTCCTGGGTTATTTTCTAACAACCCTGGACCTTCATGTTCAGATCCAGGAGTTTGGACCATGGTGACCTTACTATAGTTGATCAGAGTGCGCAGTGGAAGCATGGACTAGCGGTTGTTTATTCGGATCCTCTTTTCTTTTAGCCCCCTTTGACCAGCTCGCGAGATTCTCATCTTACTACTCTTGATATTTTCAAGTCTTTTTATATTGCATATCATGCTTTTACACTTCTTACTGATCTAATATTCTTGAAATATTATATCACGCTCTGTGATAACTGTATACTTGTGCTATTGTTGCTGGAATGTATATTATCATTGTGCTTCCGTACTCTGATTCTTGCATGTACTAATGTTTAGCGTATATATTGAGGGTATTTCCTCCTTGCGTATATACGTCGCAGTAACGTCTCCATACCCGCGAGATCGGGACGTTACAGATTCACTATCAACGAATGTGATAAGTGTGTTTACACTAAAATAGTTAAAAATGCATATATCATTGTAAGTCTCTATGCAGACGACATGTTGATACTCGAGATTAATATTAAAGTTATTAAATTTACTAAAAGGATGTTATCCAACAACTTTGATATGAAGGTTCTGGGTGTTGCTGATGTAATTTTAGGAATTAAAATTACTAGAACACCTGATAAAATTAGTCTATCTCAATGTCATTATGTGGACAAGATGGCAGAAAAATTCAAGGAACATGTGATCAAAGGGAATACAAAGTCTTTTCTCCCTCACATCCACCTTTGCAAGAATACATGAACTGAAAAGTGACAGTTAGAGTATTCTCAAATCATAAAAATCTAATGTATTTAATGAATTACAGTATACATGATATAGCTTACGCTGTAAGCAAATATACTAGTAATCCTAGTGACGATCATTGGACTGCCCTACTATAGTAGTGGGCTATTTGAAGAATACAAAAAGTATGTCTTGAGATATAAGAAGTATTCACATATACTAGAAGGGAACAGTGATGCAAACTGGGTTGCAAATTTCTTAATCAAAATCAACTAATGAATACATCTTTACTCTCGAAGGTGTGGCCATATTTTGAAAATCCTTCAAACAAACTTGCATAGCTTATTCCAAAATGGAATCAGAGTTTATAGCCTTGGAAAAGGCTGGAGAAGATGAAGAATGGCTTCGACAATTTTTGAAATATATACCATTATGCTCTAAGCTAGTGCCCGCCATATGTATTCACTGTGATAATCAAGCAGCGATATCTATGATACAACTTTGTGTATAATGGTAAGTCTATATATATTTGTTGTAGACATATTACTGTTAGATAGTTGCTCTCAAATAGAGTTATCTCAATTGACTTTATGGTGTCAAAAGATAACTTAGCAGATCTATTCACTAAAGGTTTGAATGAAGAGCGTATAAACTGCGCATCAAAAGGAACGAGCCTAAAAGCCTAACCATACCGAGTCTGTTTAATGGAAACCTCACTTAACAACTAGAGATCCCACAGACTAAGTTCAAGAGGAAAAATTAATTATGATTGACTTTTTCAGTAAGCACTTGGAGCATGACTCTAACTCATTCCTATGGTGCACCCAAGTGCTCTCTACAAATGGTCTAAGATAAGTTCAACGCTTTTAATGATGCCTAAAGTTTGTTATCAAAACAAGTGGGGTAGAGTAGACTACTCTTAATAAGATGATCACCTATGTGAGTGTAGAGCTGGGGTTGGCTCTTTGGGGTCTTTATGGAGGCTGTGATTCCCTAAACACACTCTCTTAAATCAAGAATGTCCAGGGCTGGAATAGACACAGCTGAAAATCAAAGTTGATCTTGAGAAGTTACTGCGTGAGACCTGTTGATTTAGTTTACACAAACAACTGACAGTTCAAGATCTAGTTCATTGATTGGCTAGTAAGTCCGATAGGACTTTTCGCTACAGAAGATTCAAGACTTAATTCACCTATCTTGATGCAGTTTCTTTCTTAAAATGTCTTTCACTATAGAGCCAGTCTCATAGTGTATATATTTTCTTGAATCTCTATTCATTATGGGGGATTGTTGAAAATTTAGAATTGTCCAAGTGAGTTTTTAGGGAAACTTTGAGCTGAATTTTAGGTGGGACTCACTACTCGAAATGCACGAGAGATGGTTGAAATGTGTTCTCCTTCCATTGGCGATAAACATGGTATATTCAAATGTTCAATTCTATTTTCGAATGAATGAGATATTTAAGTCAGGAATTGACCTAAAATAAGAGCTAAATGGGACCAAAAAGAGTGAAAACTTTTTAGTCCAACATTGAAAGTGATATGTGAATGGATATGTCTGTTCGGCCAACAGACATGTTTATTCAGAACGGTTAAATCCGTTCTAACCGAATAGATGTGTATGTTTGGGGACAACCCATTTTGACTGAATGGATGTGCCTGTTTGACAAATGGATGTGTCTCTTCAGAACGATTATGCCCGTTCCAACTGCACATATGTGTCTATTCGAAATGGTTGTACTCATTCTGATCGAACGGATGTGTCTACTCTGAAAAGGCTTTCTCCGAATTTCTATATAAAGAGCAGAATTCCACTCCAAGATTACCATCACCCATAAAACTTAGAATAACAACAACCACAAGAATAAGTGAGTTCAAGGAAATTTTATTGAATTTTTTTCAGAATTCTATATGAATTCTAGTTTTCTATCTGTATCCTTTTTCTTCTTTCGTTCTTTTAACAAGTGGAAAGTACATGTCAACTTTGGTTCGATTGTATGTAGTTTTGCAAAGTGTCTTGCAAAACACGTGAAAGAGTATTGTATCTTCGGAGACCAGCGTTCATTCTCCCGTATACATCGTAGTGGGAAACGTAATTATCTTGAGAAGATTCACTTTATGCGTACTTTGCTTTAAAATTTAGTTTTCTTCTGTTACTCTGTCCGTTTATACTAGAGCTCAGTGGTTGCAGGAATTATTGAATTCCAATATATTCTCTATCTATTTGAACTAATGTTCTTATTGTAGGAATTATACTGAATAAAATATTCATGCTAGAATATTTATTTCAATAAATATTATTACAATATAAACTATCGTTGAATTATTCATCTTGCTGATTTATTATTAATACGAGACTGACTAAATACCAGTCTGGATGGTGTTTAAGGAAGGAATTTGAAAGGTTGTTCTGTAATAAAGAAACATTCAACAGAAAATGTAATACCCCGTTCCCGGAATACGTACTTAAATTCGTATTCAGTTTTTCGATCGTATTTTTCGATTTACTTTCCGTATTTGACCGATTTAAATTTTAAATATCATTTTCCAATATAATATATTTTATATGATTTTCTGGAATTTTCCGGAATTAAAAGGAATTTCTTCAAAACCGGTGTCGACCAGTGCCGCTGATCGATTCCCGAATTTTTATCTTGCAAACTGTTTAGAATTTCTAGAAGATTCTTTAGACATTTCTTCTTAGAATTATGTTTATTACTTAAATACTTTTTCTGAAGATTTTACGAATTTTTGGATCTTCCACCGGAGTCGGTAGATAACCGATTCTAGGATTTTTAATTCACAAACTGTTAGGACTTTCTAGAAAGGCCTTTAGGCATTATCTCTTAGAATCATATTTTCTACCTACATTCTTTTTCTGAGAATTTTATGATTTTATGAAAATTCTTTCGGAGTCGGTAGGTAACTGATTCCGGGATTTTTAGATTTAAAACTATAAAGTATTTCTTAAAAAGGATTTTACTACGAGTCTTCATATATTATTATTGATTTTTGTGAAAATTGTGAGTCGTTCCGAGATACTTGAATTTCGGACGATTTCGGTATTTTCCGAAATGGTTTCCCGCATGCCCGACTTTAACTCGGGAATCTGTGTTTCTGATATTTTCATTTTTGGAGACCAAGAAAATATCTTCTCTTTTACACATTCTTTTCCTTTTTCCTTTTCTCTATTTTCCTTTCCTTCCTCTCTAAGCCAAAGGATTTTAATTTCCAAAATTTCCACAATTCTAATTTCCACCAAATATCCAAGTTCCACCAACTTCCTCATTAATGCCCCTCATTCTCTCTCTCTTCTTTGGCCGGCCACCATTGGCTAGGGAGACACCTCATGCTCCCCCATTTACACAAAACCCCCTCTCTTCCATCTCAATTACAACTCCTTTACAAAATCCAAATCCTATTTAATCTTTTCCTTTTCATTTCATTCCCTTTCACTTCACTTCACCAAGACATTAACCTTCACAACTCCTCCTTCATCTCCACCACCACAACCACCACCAAGGTCATCTTCTCCACCTCAACCACCACTACAACTTGGATTGGGGATCCTCTCTCTACGTCGATTACATCTCCGTAGATCAAGCCGTCGACCACAACCATTTCGAGTTCGTAAAGCTTCACACAACCATTCCTTGTGAGTATATTTACTCACCAAGACTTGTAATCTTCCTTGTACACTTGTGTTGACAAATCATGTCCCCTTGTGTCATCAAAAATCATATTTTTAAACTATCAAAATCACCACAACAAAATCTGTTTTTTTTGACCAAACAGCAGCAGATTTCAGAACTTCGGTCGACCGGCCCAAGGGGGGCAGTCGACCGATGTGCACAAACGTGCACAGTTTTGAGTAGGCGGTCGACCGGTTCACCAACCAGTCGACCGGTAGAAAACCTGGAGCTCACGGCCCTGTATCGGTCGACCGGCAGTCGACCGACAGGCGACCGGTAGTTAAATCTCCGGTCGACCGGCAGTCGACCGGAAGTCGACCGACCAAACCTGGAGCTCACGCATTTTGTCCGGTCGACCGGCAGTCGACCGGCAGTCGACCGTTAACCTGTTTTTGGGCAAAAATTGTCGTTTCTTTTATGAATTGGATTTTACCCTTGCTTCACATATGATATACTATCCTTATTCATGCTCTATGATTTGTACTACATGACATGTTACTTGATGGACCTCATGACTTGTTCATTACCATTATCAACCGCTTGTCAATTCTTTAGACTTGTCAGTTTTATGTTTCCTTTTAACACATGTATATCACCTGACTTGCTAGACCCTCTCGTTAGGCTATGACTTGTCCTGCTTATCATCAATCTCTTATTATGATTGATTGCTTGTTATATATCACCACTTTGTCATGCTATCTTTTAAAACCAAGCATGATACACTTGACCTTGTAATTATTATGTTTACGGGAATCCTGTCTTGTTTTATGGAACTAAGTGCCACACCATACGGTGGGGGCCACCTCTAGAATCCATTCCCTCAGAACAAAGTGCCACATGGAACAAAGTGCCACACCACACTATACGGTGGGGGCCACCTCTTGAATCTGTGGGGGCCACCTCTTGAATCTGTTGGGCTATTACTGTTATGTTTATTCTTTCCCGTAATCTGATAATATGGATAAACTACAACTTGTATGGGGAATGGGAGGAAGTGATGGATGCCGGAATGATACCTTGCTTATAGTGATGGATTAAAAGTATATATATATATAAAAATATATATATATATATGTATACTGGCGGTAGTGAATCTGTTTACTGACTCGGGGGACTTTGGGCCTCCAAAGCTGGTTCCAGGTGTATGGAAACCACTATAAGAAGTGTTATCAGTTCTCCATCTACTTCCGGTAACGACCCTCGACTTTCTTATATATGGATGTATGTGAGTTGGGATCGATACCGAGACACATACCTAGATATATGGGTTAGACGAGTAATAATAATAATTGATAACCGTTATGGATCTTATATTGATTCTAGACATTCCAGTCATGATTTCAGTCATGTCTCCAGTCGTGACACTTATTATGATTTCCGTGATTCCGGTTATATCTACAGTTATGATTCTTAGTATTCTTGTTATATCTTCCTGTTTGATTTTCATATGATTTGCAACTCTGATTCTATACGCTTGGATTACTGTGGCATGAGATAAAGGTATCTATATGAGGGTTTCCTTGTTTGGATTATTCCTTCGATGTACTAGTCTCATGGGACCGTGACTTAAGCGTATACAATCACTTTTGCTTGTAATCAGCCTTACCTGTATTCCCTGTTTTATGATTACGTTATATCCGTTCTTATATACCATACTTGTGTTCTAACCCCTATTCATGTCTCTTAGCCACTTGGCTGTAGTTCATTTTTGTTATATGTCTTGATTCCTTGGATTTGCATATTCAGATTCCGAAGCTGGATCGAAGTGGAGTTGTCCACCGTAGATCGAGCTTTCCTTAGCGAGCAGGCATCCTAGCTCCAGTTTCTTGTGCCTGGCTTCTTTTGACTCACGGGATCTTCATCCTACTCGTGAGCATTTTTGTATCTTTATTGTATATTTCACTTTTGGACTTGTTGTGATAAAAGACACATGTGATGTGTATATGTTTATCATACTGTGATGACTTTGTATTTGTACCTTTATGTTGGCATATATGAGAATACCACGCTTTGTGTTGTACTCTGATCCTTTCTTGTTGTACTGTATGCTTAGCGTATATACGTGGGAGCACTTCCTGACCTACGTATATACGTTGCAGTGACGTCCCCGTATCCGTGGAATCGGGGCGTTACAGGTTGGTATCAGAGCATAGGCTCTTACCTCTATAGTACAAACAAGTAGCAAATTCCTGTAATTTGCTAATGCCAACAACAATGTACAAAGTTATCTAGTCCTCCTTGATTCTACATTTAGTTCTTCTTGATTCCTTCCTTCATATCCTGAAATCCTTCCATTCCATTTTCCAGCTCCTTCCAGTCTATCCATACCTAGTATCGATGGAGAGGAGATCGGGTCGCAGCAACTCTGGATCAGCATCGAATGGAGCAGCGGGAGAGAATGTCGATATATTGAGGGTTATCCAGATAATGATGGAGAACCAGCAGCAGCAGACCGAGCTTCTCCGGCAAGAGATAGCAGCACCTAAAGAACAGAGGCCGGGGAATATATCAGACTTCAGGAGGCTGCAGCCAGCCGTATTCACGGGTGGAGAGAAGCCCTTGGATGCTGAGCAATGGTTGACGGACACATCAGATCTGCTGAATGCAGCCAGAGTACCAAAGGAGAACCAAGTGGAGGTCGCCAAGATTCAACTGAAGGATATAGCTAGAACTTGGTGGCTAGCCGAGGAGGCAAGATTGGAGAAGCCTGTCACTTGGGACACGTTCTCCAAGAGTTTCTACAGCAGGTTCTTCCCTGTCACAGCTCAGAAGGACATGGAGGAACAGTTCATCAGACTTCGGCAAGGGAATAAGTCCGTGGATGAGTATGCCGCGGAATTTCTCCGACTTAGTCGCTTTGCTCCGTACATGGTAACGGATGAGGAGAAGCGAGCGAGCAGATTCCAGCAGGGCTTACAGATGGATATCCAAGTTTTCTTGATGCCCCAACAGCTGAAGACTTATTCGGAAGTTCTCACCATAGCTCGAGAAGTGGAGCGTGGGTTAGAGAAGAAGAAAGAGAACTTGATAAAGAACCAGGCCAAGAAGAGGCCTTTTCAGTTAATGGATGAGGATGATGGAGTTAGGGTAACCCAAGGCCCGATGATCAGGGGACCATTCCAACCTCCTCTGTCTCAGATTGTATGCAATTATTGCCACAGACCCGGGCATTATAAGAGAGATTGTCGAGTAGCCAAGAGATTATGTTTGGCATGTGGGTCAGGGGGACATATGCTAAGGGATTGCCCACACAGAAAGTTTATACCCGTAGCTCCAATCAGACCAGCTCTTCCAGCTCCAGCACATCCAGCCCCAGCACTTCCAGCTCCGCCATTAAAGAGGAACCCTGAACCTGTTGATCAAAGAGTTCCACTTCCACCCAACGGTATGATCATCAGCAGAGGGGATTGAGGCCTAGAGCAGATCAAGGTAGAGGTCAAGTTCACCTCATGGCAGTAGAGGCCTCAGGCAATGAAGCAGAGTGGGAGGACCAGTATCCAGAGCAGGAGCCTTAGGGATATCATGGTAACCACTACCCTAGATCTTGTATTTGAATTGGTCATCATTCTAAAAATGTTTCCTTTATCATTCTATCATTGTTCATCCCGGTCCTTTCTGTGTTCATCTTATTCTTGTTTTGATTTTTCGGATCCTTTGATTTCACCCTTGTCCACCTTGTATTCAATTTACCCCTTAATGAAATTGCGAGGACGCAATTTTTGTAAGGTGGGTGGATTGTAATACCCCGTTCCCGGAATACGTACTTAAATTCGTATTCAGTTTTTCGATCGTATTTTTCGATTTACTTTCCGTATTTGACCGATTTAAATTTTAAATATCATTTTCCAATATAATATATTTTATATGATTTTCTGGAATTTTCCGGAATTAAAAGGAATTTCTTCAAAACCGGTGTCGACCAGTGCCGCTGATCGATTCCCGAATTTTTATCTTGCAAACTGTTTAGAATTTCTAGAAGATTCTTTAGACATTTCTTCTTAGAATTATGTTTATTACTTAAATACTTTTTCTGAAGATTTTACGAATTTTTGGATCTTCCACCGGAGTCGGTAGATAACCGATTCTAGGATTTTTAATTCACAAACTGTTAGGACTTTCTAGAAAGGCCTTTAGGCATTATCTCTTAGAATCATATTTTCTACCTACATTCTTTTTCTGAGAATTTTATGATTTTATGAAATTCTTTCGGAGTCGGTAGGTAACTGATTCCGGGATTTTTAGATTTAAAACTATAAAGTATTTCTTAAAAAGGATTTTACTACGAGTCTTCATATATTATTATTGATTTTTGGTGAAATTGCGAGTCGTTCCGAGATACTTGAATTTCGGACGATTTCGGTATTTTCCGAAATGTTTTCCCGCATGCCCGACTTTAACTCGGGAATCTGTGTTTCTGATATTTTCATTTTTGGAGACCAAGAAAATATCTTCTCTTTTACACATTCTTTTCCTTTTTCCTTTTCTCTATTTTCCTTTCCTTCCTCTCTAAGCCAAAGGATTTTAATTTCCAAAATTTCCACAATTCTAATTTTCCACCAAAATATCCCAAGTTCCACCAACTTCCTCATTAATGCCCCTCATTCTCTCTCTCTTCTTTGGCCGGCCACCATTGGCTAGGGGAGACACCTCATGCTCCCCCATTTACACAAAACCCCCTCTCTTCCATCTCAATTACAACTCCTTTACAAAATCCAAATCCTATTTAATCTTTTCCTTTTCATTTCATTCCCTTTTCACTTCACTTCACCAAGACATTAACCTTCACAACTCCTCCTTCATCTCCACCACCACAACCACCACCAAGGTCATCTTCTCCACCTCAACCACCACTACAACTTGGATTGGGGATCCTCTCTCTACGTCGATTACATCTCCGTAGATCAAGCCGTCGACCACAACCATTTCGAGTTCGTAAAGCTTCACACAACCATTCCTTGTGAGTATATTTACTCACCAAGACTTGTAATCTTCCTTGTACACTTGTGTTGACAAATCATGTCCCCTTGTGTCATCAAAAATCATATTTTTAAACTATCAAAATCACCACAACAAAATCTGTTTTTTTGACCAAACAGCAGCAGATTTCAGAACTTCGGTCGACCGGCCCAAGGGGGGCAGTCGACCGATGTGCACAAACGTGCACAGTTTTGAGTAGGCGGTCGACCGGTTCACCAACCAGTCGACCGGTAGAAAACCTGGAGCTCACGGCCCTGTATCGGTCGACCGGCAGTCGACCGACAGGCGACCGGTAGTTAAATCTCCGGTCGACCGGCAGTCGACCGGAAGTCGACCGACCAAACCTGGAGCTCACGCATTTTGTCCGGTCGACCGGCAGTCGACCGGCAGTCGACCGTTAACCTGTTTTTGGGCAAAAATTGTCGTTTCTTTTATGAATTGGATTTTACCCTTGCTTCACATATGATATACTATCCTTATTCATGCTCTATGATTTGTACTACATGACATGTTACTTGATGGACCTCATGACTTGTTCATTACCATTATCAACCGCTTGTCAATTCTTTAGACTTGTCAGTTTTATGTTTCCTTTTAACACATGTATATCACCTGACTTGCTAGACCCTCTCGTTAGGCTATGACTTGTCCTGCTTATCATCAATCTCTTATTATGATTGATTGCTTGTTATATATCACCACTTTGTCATGCTATCTTTTAAAACCAAGCATGATACACTTGACCTTGTAATTATTATGTTTACGGGAATCCTGTCTTGTTTTATGGAACTAAGTGCCACACCATACGGTGGGGGCCACCTCTAGAATCCATTCCCTCAGAACAAAGTGCCACATGGAACAAAGTGCCACACCACACTATACGGTGGGGGCCACCTCTTGAATCTGTGGGGGCCACCTCTTGAATCTGTTGGGCTATTACTGTTATGTTTATTCTTTCCCGTAATCTGATAATATGGATAAACTACAACTTGTATGGGAATGGGAGGAAGTGATGGATGCCGGAATGATACCTTGCTTATAGTGATGGATTAAAAGTATATATATATATAAAAATATATATATATGTATACTGGCGGTAGTGAATCTGTTTACTGACTCGGGGGACTTTGGGCCTCCAAAGCTGGTTCCAGGTGTATGGAAACCACTATAAGAAGTGTTATCAGTTCTCCATCTACTTCCGGTAACGACCCTCGACTTTCTTATATATGGATGTATGTGAGTTGGGATCGATACCGAGACACATACCTAGATATATGGGTTAGACGAGTAATAATAATAATTGATAACCGTTATGGATCTTATATTGATTCTAGACATTCCAGTCATGATTTCAGTCATGTCTCCAGTCGTGACACTTATTATGATTTCCGTGATTCCGGTTATATCTACAGTTATGATTCTTAGTATTCTTGTTATATCTTCCTGTTTGATTTTCATATGATTTGCAACTCTGATTCTATACGCTTGGATTACTGTGGCATGAGATAAAGGTATCTATATGAGGGTTTCCTTGTTTGGATTATTCCTTCGATGTACTAGTCTCATGGGACCGTGACTTAAGCGTATACAATCACTTTTGCTTGTAATCAGCCTTACCTGTATTCCCTGTTTTATGATTACGTTATATCCGTTCTTATATACCATACTTGTGTTCTAACCCCTATTCATGTCTCTTAGCCACTTGGCTGTAGTTCATTTTTGTTATATGTCTTGATTCCTTGGATTTGCATATTCAGATTCCGAAGCTGGATCGAAGTGGAGTTGTCCACCGTAGATCGAGCTTTCCTTAGCGAGCAGGCATCCTAGCTCCAGTTTCTTGTGCCTGGCTTCTTTTGACTCACGGGATCTTCATCCTACTCGTGAGCATTTTTGTATCTTTATTGTATATTTCACTTTTGGACTTGTTGTGATAAAAGACACATGTGATGTGTATATGTTTATCATACTGTGATGACTTTGTATTTGTACCTTTATGTTGGCATATATGAGAATACCACGCTTTGTGTTGTACTCTGATCCTTTCTTGTTGTACTGTATGCTTAGCGTATATACGTGGGAGCACTTCCTGACCTACGTATATACGTTGCAGTGACGTCCCCGTATCCGTGGAATCGGGGCGTTACAGAAAACCTCTCCACCTGATTTTCACCGACCTGACCGGTTAGACCGGTTAATCTTTATCTTGAATTGGATTGTCGAGACTAACAATATAAACGCAAAAGGGGTCATATTCATGCTTATTTTTGCAGTAGCATGTGTATAATCTCAAAAGGCTGGTCATGTCATGGGAGTGCACCAAGAGCAAGACTATTTCTTACACTAAAATCAATATTGCATGGTAGTAGCACGGTAGGGTCATGTAAGGAACTGAAATCTACAATCAATATTGCAGGTATAGCGTCGGCGGTTGATGATGACGCTTGTGGAGAGTATCAGCTAGATATGGATATGGGAAAGTTCCTTTTTTTAAGGTAAACTTTGGAAAACTCTTGCGCTCTACATTAAAAGTTTTAAACAAAACAAGTACAACAACAAAAAAAAGAAGAGACAAAAAAAAATACAAGTTATTACTGTTGGTGTCTAGGATAAATCTGACGACTAATCAATATCACTGAAATATCACCGATCTAATTGGCCAGGTCGGTTAATATTAGGTGGGAGGTTTTCCGTTCAATAGAACGTTCCATAATTAAAGAACCACCTTTCAATTACCTTCCTTGGTTAAACACCAATTAGACTGGTATAAGTCAGTCTCAATATACTGAATATCAGCATAACCCCTGTATAAAGAAAATTAATTCACTTATACAGTACTTGGAGTGAGGTACACTTAGAGCGAATTTCCTTAAGACAATTACGTCCCCCACACCGTGCTAATGAGTTACTTGACGTTGGTCTCCCAAGATACAACACTTCTTCACGGTATTTGGATAGCACTATCAAATCACCGTACGGTCGAACCGTAGTTAACCAGTATCTTCACAGAATTATTGATAGCACTATCAAATCACTGTACGGTCGAACCGTAGTTAACCAGTACCTTCACAAGATTATTGAAACAGCGGGACTAAGACAAATTTCGAAAGAGTATCAGCTAGATATGGATATGGGAAAGTTCCTTTTTTTAAGGTAAACTTTGGAAAACTCCTGCGCCCTACATTAAAAGTTTTAAACAAAACAAGTACAACAACAAAAAAAAGAAGACAGAAAAAAATACAAGTTATAACTGTTGGTGTCTAGGATCAATCTGACAACTAATCAATATCACTGAAATATCACCGATCTAATTGGCTAGGTCGGTTAATATCAGGTGGGAGGTTTTCCGTTCAATAGAACGTTCCTTAATTAAAGAACTACCTTTCAATTATCTTCCTTGGTTAAACACCAATTAGACTGGTATAAGTCAGTCTCAATATACTGAATATCAGTATAACCCATGTATAAAGAAAATTAATTCACTTATACAGTACTTGGAGTGTGGTACGCTTAAAGCGAATTTCCTTAAGACAATTACGTCCCTCGCACCGCTGCTAACGGGTTACTTGACGCTGGTCTCCCAAGATACAACACTCCTTCACGATATTTGGATAGCACTATCAAATCACCGTACGGTCGAATCATAGTTAACCAGTATCTTCACAGGATTATTGATAGCACTATCAAATCACCGTACGGTCGAACCGTAGTTAACCAGTACCTTCACAAGAGAATATTTTGTTGGCCCGAAGGCCTTCCTCTCTAGTTTTGATGATGATTAACTCATGTAGTTTTGTTTATTAATTATCTTGTGATTTTAGTTACAGATCATTGATTAAGATATTAGTTGGTGATTGCTTCAAAAAGAGGAGTTTGAAAGCCTTCACTTGGTGATTCCAGGGCCCGAGCATCAAGATCATACTTAGCCTAGCTCGTGGATCACGTTTTGGATCGAGTCGGCTTGAAGATGAAGATCGTCAAGAAGACTTAGGTATCCATAGTTTAGTGTGTTTAGATCCATGTGTAAAGATAAGAATAGTTGATATGCTCAAGTGCACAACACACACGTTCTATGTTTGGATATTGGTTTTTCGGTTTTGGTTTAACCAATATTTGTTTTTCATGAATAGTTGATCAAAACAAGTTTAATTGGTTTATGTATAGTAGATTCATTCTATACATGCATGCTTAACTTTTAAACAAACTTATTTTGACTTTCCTATTCATGTAATGAAAAATACAAGTTTGATAAAATACAAGTTTTGGTTTTTGGTAAAATGTTAAAACACAAAAATAGTTCAAATTGCTTGATAATTGAGTTGAAACTTTTATCACATGTTTATATATCAATGCAAAATGTCAAAACTATTTTTGGGGGTTTTAGAAGAGATAAAAGATTTTTAAAAAATATTTTTAACCCCTGTTTCTGACCCAGAACTATGGCTGACAGGCCAGGTCCGTCGACCGCACCGTCGACCGCACCAAGGGCCGGTCGACCGTACGGTCGACCGACGTGCACAGAGCTGTGCACGTCTGGCAGCACAGTGGGCCGGCCGACTGACCGGTCGACCGGACCAAAGAGCTCTGCTCTCCGTATCTGGGCAGTCGACCGGGCGGTCGACTGGATTGCTCCAACGGTCATATTTTTGACCGTTGGCGGTCGATCGGCCGGTCGACCGCCAGCCTGTCAGGCTGACAGATCAGCCTAACGGCTAGTTTTCTTTTGGGCCTATATATACCCCATCTCTTTAGGGTTTTTGACAAGATTTCAAGAGCCAAAATTTCTCTGATATACAAGTGTTTTAAACAAGTTTTCAAAAGTGTTTTTGTGCCAAAAAGGATTCATCTTATTTGTTTTAGAGTTTTTGGAAAAATCAAAGAAAATAGAAAAATTGGGAGATTTGTATTGTTCTTCTTTCTATCTTTTACAAGAGTTTTCTCAAGTATTTTTCTTTGAGTTTTTGTTTTCCAAACTCTAGTTTTTCCACACTTGAGCTTATCTTCTATCCTATTCTATTAGGATCTTGTTTTTTGTGGAAAGAGGAAAAAGAGAGATTGTTTGTGGTTGAAAGAAACCACTTGTTGTAAACACCCTTGCTTTTGTTGTATCCCTCTTTGGTAGAGGTTGATCGGGTGATTGGTTTGCTCCCTCTTTGGTAGAGGTTGGGTTGGTTGGTTTGCTCCCTCTAGTGAGAGGTAGAGTTTGGTTTGTAACCCTCTTCGGTAGAGGTGTTTGTGGTTGTTTGGCTACGGGCCTACGGTGTTTGAGAGAGGAGTTCGGTACACCCTTGTTGTAAAAATCCTTCTCGGTGAAGGTTCCCTCGTGGGAGTCCTCGGTGGACAAGATAGTGGATTAGAAATCCTTCTCGGTGAAGGCGGGAACGTAGAGCTAGGGGCTCGAACCTCGAAACATATCTTTGTGTTTGCGTTTGATCCATTGTCTCTTTACTTGTGTTGCGCATTGCATCATTCATATCATATCATATTGTGTATGTTTGTGTTTCCTTGCATTGATTCATATTGCCCATTCTTATATGCTTGGCTTGCTTGTGTGTGTGGCTCACTTGTACTTAACCACAAGAGCTTCATATAGCACCTCAACCCATATTTAGGGGAATCAAGAGGAGTTAGTCAGAGCCCTTCACGGGGAATTCGGCTACACTTGTTGGTTGTATTAAGTGTGATTGTAAAATTGTTTTAGCTTCCGCATTTAGTTTTTAGATTCGCATTATCACCTATTCACCCCTCTCTAGGTGATTTACATATTTGTCTTTACTTTGGAGGAGCACCCACTGTAGAGGAAGGTAGAAGAATATTCTTCTTCAGAAGCCCCAGATTCAGACAACAACTCTACTAAAGAAGTAGAAGAATATTCTTCTTCAGAAGTCCCAGATTCAGACAACAATGAAGAAGTCCTAGATTCAGATAATAATTCTACTAAAGAATCTGTTGAATTTTCTGAGCCCTCTTTCAGAACGAATTTTGCAGAATCTCTTGGAAGTTGCTTCAGAAACTGAGTTACTGATTTCCCACTTCCCGTTGGAAGTTATTTCAAGACAGAGAGAGCCGGCCGGCCGGCCGTCGCTAGCGGCGCGCGCGGGCATGATTTCCTCTCAATCGCACGCGAAGACTCCAAGTACCCAAAGGGCACACCCTTTGTTCCCATTTTTCTCTATTTAAGCACTTCAAACTTCCATCCCATGGCCAATGTGGGACTAAATGCTTTTAGCTACATTTAGTTCCATTTTGACTTTGAATTAAGCAAACTTTAGACTTGAATATCTCATTCATTCGAAATCGGAATTGAACATGTGAATATACCACGTTCATCCTCAATGGAAGGAGAACACACTCCAACCATCATCCAATTGATTCGATCAACGGATCTCGCCGTAATTCAATTCAAAGATTCACATATATATTGTTCATATTCCCAACAATTACAATATAGCTTAGTCGAAGCACTATGGAACAAAAGAGTCCTCATGGCATAACAAGCCTGCTCGCGATAATCCCGGTCTTCCACAAAGTCCTCCCCCGGTAGTGGAGTTGCCTGGGTGCGCTTGTTGTTCGGCTCCGTAGTCACTCCGCTGGTTCGAGCAAAATTTAGTAGCGACTCTGACGCACTGATGTGTTGGAAGAGATGTAAGAGTAAAATTAGCCAGGATAAGGGAAAGCAATTGGCAAACAATACATGTATTATTATGGAATATCCTATTATTTTTTTCATGCCAAATGCCCTAACTGGTCTGTGCAACTATGATATCTAAAGGATGCCATCTTGAGACATCACATTTTTACGACATCATTCTGTCCATTGAGATGAGGTGAATGGAGGGTGTCTATAAATCTCAAAAACCTTTTTTGTCGCTTACCAAATGTCCATGTAGAAAGGGAAAGTTAGGATCAGGAAGAGTGGTTGATGGATACGGGCGAGTCGGCTTGACGAGTTGACTCATTATGGAACTAATAAATTAACTGTGAGCTAATGTAATTCAACTAGGCCAGTTGATGCGAGTTGACTCGACTAGAAGTTTGAAGAGAGAAATCGGAAAGAGGAGAGTTAGAGAGAGGTTCTGATAATATGATAATTATCATATTAGAGAGAATTCTCTATTTCATTATGTGGGCCGTGATTGACCCTATAACCGGGACGGTTACAACTGAGACGCGGGTGTCGACCCACGCGCCTTGGTGCGGCTGAGACGCGGGATTCGACCCACGCACCTTGGTGCTGCTGAGACGCGGGTTTCGACCCACGCGCCTTGGTGCGGCAGTATTGGCTGAGACTAGCCCTGCGTCTGGAGTTTGGGACTATGCCTTTGATGACTTGTCTTTAATGGTTTTTAGACAGCCTACAGAACCCCCTCCAAAGTTTTCGATATTCCGTAGTTAGCTGGGACGGATTTCGAAATACTTTGGACTCTAGCTGAATCCACTTTTATGATTGTACTGACAAAGCTTTGGGCTTGATCTTGTTTGGAGTATGGCCTTCGTGAGTGTACTGTGAAACTCTTTGAAGCCGCCAAAACTGATCGCGTGGAATGTCTAGATACACAGTCTAAACCTCCCCGATGCTTTAAGTTTGTCGTTGGTGTACTTTAAACCAAAGGTGGGTAGTCGTATGCTTGTGCCAGTGTGCTTTTGAACTGAATTGTAGAAGCAAGGATTACACGCCAGTTCTGTGGACGCAGGGCTGATACTGCTTTTGGGATGACAACGCGACTGTTACTCCATGAGGCAGACGCGACTTTGGCCGGGTTGAAAGGGTGCGTCTATCGAAGGGACGCATCTTTTGGGTGAAGACGCGACTCTTGGATGCGAATCCGTGCCATGAGTACGCTGCCGCGTGTCCCGTAGAATTGAGGACATCTACTTTTTGGCGTGCGAACTTCACGCTGCATTTAATACGTTGTCCACGCGTCAGGCGGTGATAAGGCGTCGAGCCAAGCGCCGCGTATCTTTGTGAATCACCGTGCCTATAAAAGGTAATAGTCTTTCAAGAGTCATTATTAGACTCTCCTTCGTCTTCGTGTGCATCTGTTAGGGTTTTGAGAAAGGAACTTCCTTTGTTCTCTTTACTTCATCTAACATCGGATCTTTGATTCGCAATGGCACCAAAGGCAAAGCAAACTGCTTCATCTTCACGGGCGGTCGTCGCTGAGACTCAAAGGGGCGGTTCCTCCATGCAGGAAGCCCCTATTTCAGGTATAAACCATCGGACTTGATTTCCACCATTAAAAGGGTTTATAGAGTTCTTTGAACTCTTGGACTTCTCTTTTAAAATTGACCCGCCAACGCGGGCTCGAGCCCATGTTTGATCTTCAGACGCGGCCCTTGAGTTGATAAACAAGGCGCAGGTTTGATGGCTCTTGCTGCTTTTATCTGCTCGAATCTGCGTCTGCTTGTTGAACACAGAGCCCCAGTAAGCCTTGCGTTTCGGATTCAACCCTTAGAATGTTTCTAAGTATGAAAGATTCGGACACAAATTTCTTATGACTCTTGCGTCTTGTGAAATCAGACGCTGGTCCTCATGAATCTTGCGTCTGAGTCCAAGTACTTAGAGATTTTTCATAAGTCTTAGATTTTCAAAACGCGGGCTCCATGCTAACCTCGCGATCTTCGGTCTGGACGCAGATTTTGATGATTTTTCGCGTCTGAGTTTACTTCTGTGTTTGAGTTGTGGACACTTAATCATTTCCCTTCAGATTTCTAATCAAATGTCGTTTTCTTTTTGCAGTGCGATATTCCGCCGATCCTCTCTCCAAAAAGTGTCACTTCGGGTACGTAGGTGGTGCTGACCGCAACTTAACCTTCGTGTTGCAAAGGACTGCTCCTGTGACCGCCGACAAGCCGAGGGAGTGAAGGGAGAGGCTCTCCAAGGTCGACATGGTGACATTCCGGGAACTTATGACTGACGCAGAATTTAAGACGGATTCGCGCATTCCATTGAAGAACCGTCTTTTTCTTTGGGGATAATATTGGCGAGGGTGGTTATGTCTTGCATGATGGCGATTACAAGTGGCTCCGCCAGATAGGGGGTAGGAAATTCTTTCTTCCAAATATTGAGAGAATGTATCCCCTATCCTACCTTCAGCACATGTCTGTCCCTCGGGCAAGGGAATGGGATCTTGCCCGATCTGTTCCCAGTGTCTCTCTTGACATACTGGGCGCCAGGAAGGTGCACTCGGGTGGAACGGGAGGGAGATCTTTGGTTTTTTCCTGGATTATTCAGGTCCGAGTACCTAGTAGGGGAAACCCCTCAGCTCAGCACTACCTTTATTAATCAATTCATGAAGGTAGGGGTGATTTTCCCACTGACTTCCGCCCGCTCGGGTGGGTTCATTCCACTGACAAGTACTGGTGGGGCAAGATGGTGAGTTTTGTCCTCACCGAACTCGGAGGTCTATGGACCAGTGGGACTGTACCAAACGGTTAGGGCTGTGCAATATGGCATCCCACAGAATTCTCAAAATTTCTTTAGGATCCTGGAGCACTACAACCCTTTGACGGGGACGTTCTTCACCCCGGTTGGAGAAATGGGGCTCGCCCTACATGAATTATATGAAGTCTCGGGGCTGGTAATGGGAGATGCTCCTTATGAGGAATACGTCCCCACTTCTGAGGAACTTCATCTCTTGAAGAAAGAGTTCCCTCGTGTATATGAGACCTACTGGGAAGTGCTATGTCATTTCCACATCTGCGGCCAAATAACCTCCTGGAGGACTAGGGGAGTTAAGCAGCTGTCTTGGGTGAGCTACTTGTTTAATGGTATCACTGAGAAAGACCACTCAGTGACTAGTTTGGCTCCCAGCTCTGACGAAGAAATCACCGAGAGGATCGACGCCTCTGTGAGTTCTTATACCACAGAGTCGAACGAAGATACTTTCAAACCTGACACGGTTTTCGAAAAGTTTCCATCACCAAGCCTAAATCCCCATTTCTAACCGGGCACTGCTGGCGGGTTTCCTCATGCTGTGGTCGAAGCGCTATGTAGTGCCGACACTGCCGCATGAGGTGATTGTTGCCGACGTGGTGTATCCGCGATGCTGCTGGCCTATGGTAGGTCCATAGCTCTCCTTCCGGCCATGGTGGCAGGTATCCAGAGCGGGTTGCGGCCCTGACTCAGAGCCTGTGCAGGGTGGAGGCCATCGTCGACTCCCAAGGTAAACCGGAGGTCGATTCAGAGGGAAGGCCAAGAGTGAAGACCCCTAACCCTCGGATCGAGCTTCCCTACACGTACTTAATGGCTTGGTATGTGATGCACTGCCCCTCGCTGATGACGCCAGTATCCCGATGCGAGGGGTTTGTCCCTTTTGTGCAGCGGGTGGAGAGTTCAGCTGGTCCAACAACTATATGTTCTACGTCCGGAAGTGTATTCTGAACGCTTCAAATTATCATCTCAACCGTTGCTTCCCTGAGATTACAGATACTGCTTATGGGGATAAATTCGCCGACATTGTGGGTCCAGACGACTTCACGAGGTTGCCATCGGAGTCTTCTGGTGGCTTATCAATATCCGGCCCAGGGGTCTGCTTTTTCGACAAGAGAACTCGTGCACGATCGAGCCTTATATGCCGAATCGTTTTGCCCGACAGTTCGGCTATGACCAACTATATGTCGGTAACCCTAACGCTCAGCTTGCCTTTAGTGGAAATCTGTTTGAAGGTGCTCGGGCTTGGTATTACAGCGTGGCTGGGGGACACAGGCTCTTTTCCGCTTACCTCATAAGATGCCAAACTGCTACACGAGCCTTAGCTTCTGCCCTGGTACTTCCAGGCTAGCAAGATGCCTGGCTACTCAATGGAGCGTTCATGCATTAAGAGCATTAATGCGTCCTATGAGGAGAAAGTGGCGTCCAACAAGCGCTCGCGAAGCCTCGATAAATATCAGGCGGCTCAGGGAGACACAGGGGAAGCCGAGAGCAGCCACTCCTTGGGAGCAGTCTGCCAAAAGGCGTCGACAGGCGGTGCAAAACGTTCTCATGGCGTTACTCTCCAAGCTGAGCCTTCCTCTACTTCCACGGCTGAGCCTGCCCCGAAGAAGGCCAGGAAAGACTTGGCGGCTGAAGAGGCCGTCCTTTCCGGCGTTGAAGAGTAGAGGGAGAGAGGAGGAGGAAGACGACGCCCCCTTGTTCGTTCTCATGGATTGCGCAGCAGGGGCCCCGTAATTTTAGAAGAAGGGGAACTTGCTGATGAACTCATCGCAACTGATGAGGCTGAGCAGCTCGAGGTTGCCCTGATGGGCAGGATGATGTTGAGATTCCAGGAGTCTCAACTCAACCAGGGTCTTCTTCGGCTCATGAAAGGAGAGATGAGGCACAGCAGCCTGGGTCTCCTGGTGTATTAATCCCCAGCTCGCGAGTAGTTGACCCTAGTCCTACTACTGGGGTATTTGGTGGCAAGGCCTCAATTACCGAGGCTTCTCGCGTTGAACTATCGTCTTCATCGTCCGGAGAGGACGAATATGATTCAGGCGATGAAGTCGATTTTGGCGATGAACCCGCTCTTCCAGATCCGAGCAAATTCTCACATATCTCGGAGGAAGAAATACACAGGTGCGACCCTATGACAGTTTTGCCAGTAGCACCAATTGCTGCTATTGAAGGTACTCTTATTGTCTTATTGACCCGGTTTCCCTTTTTAACTAGGGAAAAGGTTCTGACATTTTCCCTTTATGCTGCAGGGTTGGCCGTGACAGCGAGGCTGCTACTTCCTCCTATATCGAGGAGATGATACAGGAGCTGGCCCAGCAGGAGGGTGTTTGAGGCTCCTGCTATTGAGATGCCTCAAGAGAGGGAAATTATTGAGGTCGGGGAGACTTCAACCTTGCAAGATTTGCCCAGGGATCTGCCGTCTTTGGACCCTCGGCTTGGTAAGGAAATATTGACGCTTTGAATATTTTCCTTTTATTGTCATGACTGACGTTTTGGTGATTTGCAGAGAGTGCTGAGGAAGCTCAGGCAGAGGACTTGGCAGTCAGCGTCGACCCAGCAGGCAGTACAATTCAACCCTCGACCGAGGGTTCCGAAGAAGTCAGGTTCGCTGCTACTCCAGTCGCCATGGAGGCTGCTACGACAGTGACTGCGCCAGACGTATCTGTGACCATCTCGGTTTCTGCCGCACCTTTCGTTGATCCTACTCCTACAGGGGATGAGTTGATTCCCATCCCTCGCCCTGTGATAGAAAGGGGATCTGGGAGCACATCAGCGGAATTCTCCTCGGCCGGTGATATCATGGAAGAACTGACACGTCAAATGGTGCAGCAGTTCTTTGCTTCCATGCGATCGTGTATTGATCTCATCCTCTCTGGGGGCAGTTCTTTCGAATTTGCCCGAATGCTTCTTGAGAATTTGATCGAGAACATTGGTCATATTGGAGGTCCTTCACAAGCTAGGGCGTGTCTGCTGCTGGTGGAGCAGTTGGGGAGTGATCTGAAAGAGCTCAGTCTTTGGAAGATGCTGGCTCAGTTCACGAGGCCCGGGCAACCCTGACTAGGCTTCTTGCTGCTCAGGAACAAGAGCGAAAGGAGATGGAGGAAAGGATAGCTGAAGAGACCCACCATCTCCAACATTTCCAGGCGGACCATCAAAGGCTGATTGGTGATTCAAGGGAATCTGAACTCGTCATGCAGAGCGCAGAGTAGGTTATTATCAGTGCTCGGGCCACCATAGCCAAAGCAGAAGCCTTGATTACAATCAATGAGAAGAAGCTTGCCACTGTCAGGAAGAAGCTGGAAGAGCTGGAAGCTGCCAAGATGCAAGTTGAAGAAAACCTCTCTGCTCATTCCTCCAAATTGGAATCTCTACGAGCGCAGCTGGCTACGAGGAATTTTTGTCCGAGGAGGAGCTGCGGGTCCAGGCTCTCATGGAGGCTGAGAAAGCACGTCAGCACGAGATACATCGCCTCCGAGAACAAATCCGTTCTTTGGCTAATCAAGATTATTAGCCTCCCCCCTTTTTTTAGGGACAGAACACTCAATTCATCAAGAGTGTTTGTATCACTTTTATCATTTTTGGCTCAAATAATAAAAGTCTCTTGAAATTTTGCTCCATCTTCATTGTTCCACTGTAGATGAATCCAATTTCTTAGCGGCAGTCTTTGGCTGTGATCCTTGACTGGCTGTGAATAATGAACTTAGGTAGAACTAAGTTCTTGGGAGGAACGCGACTCTGATTTATAGGGGGACGCGGTCCTGAGAAACGCGACTCTGACCTATCCATTGAGACGCGATTCCAGTTGGCGCGAAGGACGCAGCTTTGGGTGCGGCTCCCTAGCCGCAGCCCTTAACTCTACCCAAGTACAGAATTCAGGATGCCGTGAAGACGCGGTCTTATGCTCCTCATATGAGGACGCGATATTGGGTCCTTGACCTGGTGCAAACTCAAATTATATTGAGTTTATCATAGGAACACTATTATCATCTCGCCATGTAGACGCAGCTCCAAGATACTTGTGAATGCCACAGGCCTTCTCCATTGAGGCCACAAGTCTCAGAACGCAGCTTTCCACTTTTATGTGATTGCAAAGTGCGACCCCCAGAATGGGTCCCTTTTGCTGTGAAGGGATGCAGCTTTGAATCACTCTGAGAGACGCGGCTGCAATTCTTTTGGCTGGAATGAAAAGGGACGCCATTTTCGGATTCGCAAAGGGGACGCCAGTTCCTGGACGCGGCTCTCGGACCTGCGTTTGGTGCAACTTCCCAGGCGTTACATGCAGCTTGTCATAAAGATTTCGTGAGATCTTTTAAATGTCAAGTCGACGTTGACGATTGGGGACTCGCGTCATCCGATGTTTCCTGAAGAGGCGGTCCACGCGTCAGCCTTTCATTGGGTTCAGGATTAATGCCTTTAAATGCCAAATCGGTGCTGGCGATTAGAGACTCGCGTCTTCGATGTTTCCCGAAGCGATAGTCCATGCGTCAGCCTGTTATTGGGCTTTGACATTCGTGCGAAAATTAAAGCCGACGGTTCTGATTAGCGAGCCATTAATCACAGGCTTTGTGGTTTGCCTATAAATAGGGCTCAGCTTCTCGTTTTAGTAGTCCATTACTTAGACTGCTTTCCTTTGAGGGCGAATGCTCTGAGCGATTCTGCCTTTCCTCTTCACGGACTTGTATCTGGGACTTGCCTCCATGGATGATGATGACCCAGAGCTATCATGCTTCTGTTTAATCTCTCTAGAAGATTATCACTGTCAAGTGATTTCAAGATCAAGAAGCGTCTCCTTGAGCACCTTTTATATCCGCGCCTTGGTGCAGAAAGTTCAACCCTTAATGGGGGTTGCTGCGGTTATGACTTCTTGGTCTGCCATGAAATTTTCAGCCCTCACTGGGTTGTAGTTTTGCTATCTCTTAAAGAGATTCATCTTCTTGACCTTCTTCTGAAGTCTGGTTGGTGTGCTCACCTTTTGGGAGTTGAGCCATTCAGAAAACTCTGACTCAAAATTCTTCTGGACATGAGTAAAATGGACTTTTGCACCTGGACTGCGAGCTTTACATGCAGAGCTCGCGTCTAAGGCTGTTGACTTAGAAGAATTTCAACCTAGGTCGAAAGTTTCAGGCCTGAATTTTGCAACCCCTGTTCCTCGAAACAGGGAGACGGCAATTTTCGCATCTGATTCTTTTCGCACCTCATACCTTAGACGCGGATGCAAAACCAGACTGCGTTTGAATTCTGTGTGTATTACAGCTTTGATCATGTCTGTTTCTGCCGCCACAGAAGTTTGGCTCACTGCGTGGGTCATTCCTGCGTCTTGAAGCTTTCCGCAATAGCTGCGTCTGTCACTCAGTCTTTCTTGTTGAAATGTACTAAGTTTTAGATCTCCTAACCTTTGCTTTTTGCAGGTAGGCTTAATCATCCCTCTTCATATTCGCTGGGCCCCTGGGAGAATATTTCGGCCAGCGAACTTGGTCGATGGTCGACCACAGGAGAAGAAGTCATGGCTCCCGTCTTCGGGAGACGGGGATCGGACCCTCGCCAAGATCTCTTTGGATTCAATGCACCAGTCATGCTTCTTGGTATGGCATGGTCAGAGTGAGGATGGCGGTGGATATAGTGGCGGGTATGGTCTTGGATTCTCCCTTCACCTACCCCAGAAGTGACATCGATGAAAACTCCATGCTCATTGGATGACTTTCTGGTGTGGAGATGTTCATCAACGAAGGATCATACCCCGCCACTTCGGATGGTCAGGTGGAATCAGAAGATTCTGGTGCCTTTCGACCTCAAAAACACCATTGTTCTTGGTCAACGATGGGCTCTTTCAATGTTTACATCATGCATTATGGTGCAATCAGCTTCCGATCGTCGCCACAGTGTTCAATCCTACTTTGGCGCCCTTCCAAATATCTTGTACTTGGAGTTGTGAGCAGCTTCAAGGAGTGAGTGCAACCTTTGAGAGAGAAAGGGACTTCTTTGTACTCCTTTATTGTAACACTCAATCTTATTGTATAAGAGAGCGTTTTGTATCACTTTCATATGCCTGGATATAAATAAAAGTGACACTTTTCTTTTTGTTTCCTTCTATTGTCTTGAACTTCCTTTTGTATTGAAAGTCAGACGAATAGAAGTAAAGAACCTTTGACCTGTCAAAATTATGATGATAATTTTAACGAGTCAAATTTTGTAGAGAGAGATCCTATTTCAGGAACTCAGCAATGCTGTCAGAGGTGTGATATTAACTTGACAGAGATGAGATAATTTTGTGGACCTGTCACTCTATAAAAGAAAGTGACAGGTGAAACTTGTACCCCCAGGGAAGATGAACTTTTATCAGAGGTTTGAGATTAACTTGATTAAGATCAGCAGGGGAGTTAATGAGAACACTGTTAATGGTGTAGTGTTAACCTAACAATGTTTTTAGGTAGGCTTGTTGTTCTGTTGGGGAGAATAACAAGTGAGACTAGATTCGCGGGGGATCTAGGAAAGTCTTTACCGTTAGAGGTGTGATATTAACTTAACGGGTTGAATGTAGTCTTGTCAGAAGTGTGATGTTAACTTGACAAGGATGCGAGTCAGAGGTGCGATATTAACTTAACTCAGAAGCATTTCAGCTTTCATTTGGGAAAACTGAAAGTATCACTGCCATAGGTGTGATGTTTAACTTAGCAGCGAGGGTAATGCTAGAGGTGTAATTTTGAACTTGGCATTGGTCATCTCGACTTTAACAAGGAAGTCCGAGGGAAAGTCATGGCCTTAAGTGTATTGTTGAACTTAGCAATGACTTGGAAGCTAGAGCTGTAGTATTAAACTTAGCATCGTTCATTTCAGTTTCGATTTGGAAGTCTGAGGGAGTATGACTGTCAGAGGTTTAATATTGAACTTGGCAGTAACTTGATTACTGTTAGAAGTGTGATATTAACTTAAACAGTAATTTGTCAGAGGTGTGATATTAACTTGACAGAAATTGGTTTGCGATACGAGCAATTTGAAGGCCTGCCATTCTATTGATGAGAATTGACAAGTGAAGTTTGGAGTGCCAGAGGTATAGTGTTAACTTGGCAAATTTGAAGGTTTGCTACTCCATGTAGAGTTGACAAGTAAAATTTGTACTCGATAGGGAGTATTGAAAATTTTCATTACCAGAGGTATAGTGTTAACTTAGCAATGACTGTATTTTGTAGACCTACCATTCTGTGTATGAGAATTGGTAAGGGATTTTGGAGGAGAGGGTGAAATTACATCCACTTAGGATTTTTAGCAAATCCTCAGCTATCAACGGATTTGAGGTGCCTTTACCAACTACCGTTTGAGTTGGGCTAGCCATGCTATTCCCTCAGCATGATGAGTTATCGAAGACTTATGTTGGGCTTAGAAGCCAACATTTTCCTCTATCCTCAGCCGTCGGAGGCGTCGGATGTTAATGAAGAAGCTCTTCTTGTTTTGATTAGAGGTGTACTTTTAACTTGATCAGAGGAGGAGTACTATTAAGGATAGTACTTCTTCAAGATTCTGCCATTGATCGGCATCATGAGTGTATCGCCATTTGAGGTTATGAGGCGATATGATCCATTTGAGTAGACTGACTCTACTATAAATGGTCCTTCCCATTTGGTCTGGAATTTTCCTTTTGTCTTATGTGCCATCACCATAGGTCTTCTGACAGCTAAGACAAGGTCGCCTTTCTTGAAAGTGCGTATTTTAACTTTCTTGTTGAAGGCTCTGGTAATCCGGGCTTGGTAAAGCTCGATTTGTTGTTGGGCCTGCAGGCGTTTGTCATCTAAGGCTTCCAATTCTTAGAGTCGCTGTCGATGCTTCTCCTCATTTGTCATCTCTGCTATCAAGGCGATACGTAGAGACGGAATTTGGATTTCCAGTGGGAGCACGGCTTCACACTCATATACCAAAGAAAACGGCGTAGCTTTAGTTGGGGTTCGCACAGTTGTGCGATAGGCCCATAAGCATTCACCTAGCCTGTCGTCCCAGTCACGTTGACTTTTCGAGACGAATTTCTTGAGAAGTTTGCCGATGGTCTTGTTGAAACCTTCTGCGAGACCATTAGCGGGGGGTAGTATGCCGTTGAGGATACACTCTGCATTCTAAATTTCGCACAGAACCTCTGAAAAGCTTGACTGATGAACTGGGGCCCATTGTCGTGGACAATTCGCCGAGGTACCCCAACGGTAAATGACGTGATGTTTCACGAACTTGATCACATCAGATGACTTCACCTCCTTCAAAGGAACGGCCTCAGCCCATTTGGAAAAGTAATCGGTTATGGCTAAGATAACCGATGTCCTTTTGATGACGGTGGCTAATAGGGCCAACTACATCCATCCCCCACATCTCAAATGGCCAGGTAGAGGTCGTAGAGTGAAGGTATCATGGTGCTTGATGGATGAAATCGCCATGCACTTGGCAGGCGTGACATTTCTTGGCATAAGTGATGGCATTAGCAACCATCTTAGGCCAATAATATCCCAACCTTTGGAGTCAGTATGCAAGTTTTAGGCCAGGTTGATGGCTCCACACATGCCATCATGGGCTTCTTTCAATACCTCCTGTGCCTCTTTTTGTGAAAGGCAGCGAAGCAAGATCCCGTCATGCGATCGACGATACAATGTTCGTGTAATCGCATTGTAGTAGAATTTGGGGGCTTTCCTTCTAATGGCAGCTGCTTCTTTGGTGTCCTCTAGCAGGATGCCATACAAGACGTAATCAATATAGGGGAATCGCCAGTCTCTAGGCTCTGGACCGACTGACGACTCGAGAACTTCCTTGCCTTGACAATTTCTGTTGGCTCCGGGTAGTCCTCAAGAGCAACTCTTAGACAATACAGGTCATGGCTGTGGACAAATATCTTCTCTACTGTTCCAGCTGGTAGAGCTAAAGAGGCAGCGAGAGATGCCAGTGCATCTGCATGCGCATTTTGCTTGCGTGGCACATGGTCGATGTAAAAGTTGGTGAACCTCTTAGCCATGTAGACAGTTGCGTTATAATAGGGTACTAAGTCTTCATGTCTAACTTCGTACTCCCTACGAACCTGGCTGACGATGAGCTTGGAGTCACCATATGCCTCGAGATTTTTAACGCCAATCTCATCGGCGAGTTGCATCCCAATCAAGAGGGCATTGTACTCCACTACATTGTTGGAGCAAGGTTCAGGAATCACATAGTTCTGTGGGGAGATGAGTACTACTCCTACTCCTGCCACTATATGTCCTTTTGGGCTTGTTCTCGATGCACCGTCAAAGAAAAGTTACCATATTTGTCCTTCGAAGGATGTCTGAGTCGGCAGGCTTCAGCGACTTCGTCTAGGAGATCGTCATAAAGTTTGGTTGCCCTCGGATCTGGATGCTCAGCCAGGAAATCCGCCACCGCTTGTCCTTTAACAGCCTTTTGAGGTAAAAAGTACATTTCATATTGGGATAGCAACATAGCCCATTTTGCCAGCCGGCCATTCAATGATGAAGGCTTTGTCATGAGTAGCCTCAATGGGTTGACTTTTGATATGACGTTTATCGTCTGGCCTACCAAATAGTGTCGCATTTTCTGAATAACAAACACCAATGCCAAACATTCCTTCTCGATCGGGTTGTACCGATGTTCGGCTCCGATCATTATTCTACTCAAATAGTAGATTGCTTGCTCTCGTCCCTGATCATCATTCTGAGCTAGTAGAGCTCCTAAAGAGTGATCCATCGCTCGGACGTATATCAGGAAAGGTTTTCCAGACACCGGAGCTGTAAGGACTGGCGGTTGCGTGAGGTACTGTTTAATTTCCTCAAATGCTTGCTGGCAAGCGCTGTCCCAAATGAACGAAACGCCTTTCTTCATTAATTTGGCAAAGGGTTGGCATCTTCCGGATAGATTTGAGATAAACCTTAGGATATACGCCAATCGTCCTTGCAATCCCCTGAGCTCCTTGAGGTTTCTCGGAGGTCGCATCTCTTGGATAGCGCGAATCTTTTTGGGTCCAAATGAATTCCTGTGGAGGTTACGATGAACCCGAGGAATTTGTCACTGGCCACCCCCAGGAAAGACTTGGTGGGGTTCATCTTCAATTGATGGGCCCGCATGATGTCGAAGACAACCTTTAGATCAGTTATATGATCACCCTTAGCGCGGCTTTTTACTGCGATGTCGTCAACATAGCATTCCACTGTTTTGCGCATGTGTTTGTGGAAAATGGCATTCATGGCCCTTTGATATGTTACCCCTGCATTCTTCAGTCCGAAGGGCATGACGGTGTAGCAGTATACCCCAGTGGTGTCCTGAAAGAGGTATGTTTTTCGTCATCAGGATACATTTTGATTTGATTGTATCCTGAGAATCCATCCATGAAGGACATTCGCTCGAATCCACATGTGTTGTCAATCATGACATCTGTGATTGGCAGTGGGAATTCATCCTTGGGACAGGCCTCGTTTAGATCACGAAAATCGATGCAGATTCGGATCTTCCCGTTCTTTTTAGCAACGGGGATGATGTTGGCTACCCAATCAGGATGTTGTTCTTCCCTAGTGAAGCCAGAGTCTATAAGCTTTCTGACTTCTGACTGAATTGCCTCCATTATTTCTGGACGGAACCGTCATTGTTGTTGCTTGACAGGCTTTTTGTCCGTATTAATGTTGAGGCGGTGCATAGCCACTCGAGGATCAAGTCCAGGCATGTCTTCATAATTCCAGGCAAAGACGTCTATATATTCTTGTACAAGAGATATTAGACCCTTTTTCTCCGAAGGTGACAGGCCGTCACTTATGAAGATGGGCTTAGGATTAGCCTCATCTCCTAGATTGATCTGAACAACCTTATCTTCTGTGGGTGGCTCGCGCTGTTCGAAGCGGGTATCCCAAAGATTGTTTAAGTGTTTGATCCAAGGATCTGTATCGGATTGGATCATTTCTTCATCTCCGTCTTCCAGGTGGCTTGTTGAAACCATATTCACTGAAAGTTCTCTGAAGATGTTGCCGATACTAGCATCTGATTCCCACGAAGACGTGCCCGATGAGTAATCATGGCATAATGACTCTTCAGACTCAGAAGCTGATGGGATCAGAGTTGACACATAGCCCAATCCCCTGCGAGTCCGATAATAATAATCAGGGGTTTTCCTTTTGGTACAAAAGATCGGAGTAGTGTTCTCCTTCCTTTGCCGAAGTTCAACCCTGATCCGCTTGTCAGATCATACCTTATGTTTTTCATCATTCTGAGTGCCTTTGGCTCATAATGACCGAATTGAGGGGATTCTTGCTCGCCTTCTGATTCTTCATGGGTCATCGGTTTGGATTCAATTCGTCCGAAAAGAATTGGTCTTTGGCCTTTCCGTCTCGCTGGAACCATGAATATTGATTCTTGCGCATCGCCTGCACCTTGGTGCGTTTCGAAGGACGACTTCAATGGTACGTGCAGTGATGTCAAAGCATCCATTGCCGACCAGAGATCGTCATCCACTTCGGTACTAGTGTCTGACGGCACTGAATCAGAAGCAAACACAGAGAAATACGCCAGATCTAAGTCTTCATTAATATACCATCCGCCTACATCATCGGAGGTATTATCAACATCGGGCTTATTAATGCCCGTTACAAGTGGATCTAGTTCCCACATGCACTCCCTCTTTTTCCGGCTCGGTGTCAGCTTCATTACCAGAGTCGGCTCTTCTGGTTGCGGGATTTCATCTGTTTTAACAGAGTCCTGATACAGGAGGGAATCTGTGAAATAATTCTCAACTCCCTTGAACGGATGCCTTTCGGCAATCAACGTTCGCACCTTTCCACTCCCGTTGATGTATTTCATGACTTGGTGAAGAGTAGAGGGAACGATAGAATTGCGATGAATCCACGGTCGTCCCAACAGCAAGTTATAGGAGGTGTCAGCATCTATCACGTAGCATGTCACCTCTGACCTTAGGTCCCCAATCTGGCATCTGAGCTTGACCTTCCCCATTGGACGGGTACTATTGGCATTGAACCCATAAATAGCAGTCTGGATGGTGCTCAAACGGTGAGTAGGAATCCCGAGATGTTGCATGACTCGGCGAGGCATAATGCTCAATGCGGACCCGGGATCTACCTGAATGTGGTTCACCTCAGATGATCCAATATACCCTGCGAAGTAAAGGGGTCGATCATGTTTCCCTTTGACTTGCATGTCATCTGCCGTGAAGGTGATGCAGGGAACATTTTGGGAGGTATGGAGGCAGTCCTCTACATCTTCCTCCTTTGGTCCGATCGGCACCTGGGTCATGAAAAACCTCAGCATTAGCCAAGGCCTCTTGTAGAGCTTCTCTGGTCTACTTCGATAGCCTAAGAAGCTCATAAAGAGTAATCTGGGCCGGGATGTTGGCCAGTTGAGTCAGGACATCAAAGCGGTAAGGTGCTGTGGATTCTTCCGCTATGTCTTTTGAAAGAATTCTGAAAAACCGAAGCTCTTTCTGTTTCTCCACAGGTTGCTTTGTGGAGGGCTTGGTTGACTCTGCAGCGGGTCTTGGAGGAGTTACCGCCATTTCGTCATACTTTTTCAAATATGACTGCCCTGAACGGGTTTCCGCCACCAGTTGACTGGGTTCTGTGGCCAGGACTATCGTCTCCTCTTCTGAATCGGTCAGTGAGGGAACATCAGTCTCCGCTTCCCGAGAAGAAGCGCACACCACATTACAAGACGAAGCTTTCACTTTTCCTTTGGACCTTCTGCTGGTAACAGTGGTCCATTGCTGGCCATCCACAAGGTCGGGGTGAACCCACATGACTTCTCCCTGAGGTGTGGAAACGGGTACCAGGCCCTTCTCTTGCTGTTAATGAGGGTCTGTGTTGACCATTCTCAGCTCTCCTCTTGGGATAGGGACTACTCCAGAGGGTGTTGGAGGTTGCCTTCCAAACTGGAGGAATGACGTCATATTGGCCGCCACCTTCTTCTACTCTGGACGGAGTTTTAACACCTCTGCGTCAATCAGAGCCTGAAGGATGTCCTTGAAGACATAACAGCTCTTGGTGGGGTGTCCCAACATCCTGTGATACATGCAGTAGTTGGGATTATTAGTTTTACCAACCTCTTGAGGGCGCCTAGCTTCAGGAAGTTTCAGTCGGTTGCTCTTGTTGAGTAGTTTGAAGAGCGAGTCGACATGTTCATCCTTGAAGGAATACTGCTTGTTAGCACGTGAATGGCTTGAAGAGCCAATTCCCTTGACCGGTTGAGGTTTGACGGGGGATTTGGTCTCTGCTGCCAAGTTATCCTTCCGTTTGACTTGGAGGGATGTGTCTGGCGCACGCCTTGTTAACCTTTCAGGTCTGGGTTTGTTTTTTTCTGTCCTGACCCGAGCGACGATTTCTTCAGCCTGTTTGCCTTGTTGGATCAACTGCTTCCAGGTGCGGCTTTCGGCAACTCCTATTTGAGCAAGGAGCGAAGTTTGGAGATTATGGCGGCATGTTTCTACCAGGGTGACCTGGGTCATACCGCTTGGACATCGGAGTGCTACGTTCCGAAATCTTTCTTCGAAAGACTTAACGGACTCTCCCTTTCGCTGCTTGGTGGCTAAAAGGGTAGGCATGTTAACCTCCGAGTCATCTTCAAAGAAGCGCATTAGAAAGAGCTTCTCCAAGTCGCCCCAATTCTTGATGGAGCCTTCTGGGAGCTTCATGAACCATTCAAAGGCAAGCCCTTTTAGGGTGCCGATGAACAAGCGTGCTAGAATGGCATCATTATCTACCACACTCCCTGTTTGGGATTTAAAGTAGTAGATATGCTGGTTCGGTGAACCTTTCCCATCGAATGCTTGGAGGGTTGGAGCCTTGAACTTGGGCGGGTATGGAACCAGGTCCCACTCGGCCGGATATGACCGGACCACTCCTGCTTCTTAGAGGCCTTTCCGGTTGGTAAGGGCCTCAAGACGTTTCTCCAACTGATTCATTCTTTTAGAATGAACCTTTCCATGGTCTTGGTCGTCCTTTTCCTGCGAAGAGGACTTAGACGAATCAGAAGTAGACTGCTCTTTCTCCTCTATATGTACAGAGGATGAGTTTTCCCCCTATTTTCGTTTGCCTTTAGACTTCTTAGAGGAGGCTTTGTTAGTTGACTTCCTCTTGTGTTCAAGCAACTGTGCGAGCATTTGCTTGAGGGAGTCGATAGATTCTTGCTGAGCGCGAATCATCTCGAATTGTTCCTTCTGGACCTGGGCTTGCTGCTCCAAGCGCCTGGCGGTCTCCTCAGGAGTGCTAGTCATGTATATGTAGGCCTCTTTCTCTATAGAGGAATTTGAAGCCTGCGACTCTGCAATAGCGGAATGCGAGTCATTCACCTCAATGCCCCAGACTAGAGCATGTAGTCAATCGGGGGAATTGCCCCGATTCGGGTGCGAGTGTGTCGGTACACTCCTTCCGGTTCTGTGTCAGACTCATCATCAGAACTGACTGCAGGTTATTTTCTCCTGCTCCTGCTCGCCATGTTTGCAGTGAGCTCTGGATATTCAGTGTCGGAGAAGATCCTCCTCCTGTGGGAACGACTTCTCTTAGCCGATCGGGGAATCAGGGTCAGCTATCTAACTAGAGACTGTTGGTTTGCACCTGAACTGTAACGGCACTCAGAAAGCATCGTGATAAGTCGTTGGCAGCAACATGACGAAGTGATCTGATTAGCACTTCTTTTCTTTGTCAAATAATCTCTCAGATCCGTGGGAGGAGGATCAAAGAGATTAGCCTCGCAATGTCGAGGGCGGGAAGCATCCTTGCTCTGTACAGCTAGGACACGGGATTCAGAGACGTGGGGCGCCTGAACGCAGCTCTTGTGTCACTGCTTCTGAGTGTGAGCTTGGCGTCTCTGCTGATAAGAGACGCAGCTCTCGCGCTGCTGATTACTACGTCGGGGCAGAGGCGCTTGAGAGATGCAGGGTAGCTGGGCCCCGTGCCTAGAGGAGCGTACCTCTTGTACTCGACGAGGCGCGCAAGCTTCGCCTTGGCGTCTGGGGAGTGGGACTTCAGAGGGGCCAACTTGGTGGACCTCACGTTTGGGCTGCCAAACGTGGATTTCGCGTGCCGGATGTGGTGCGACAGAGACGCCGGTTTGAACCTTGCGTCCTGCCTCAGTTGGACGATCAGTTGTTCCAACTTACAGTTGACGCGCACGCCTCCTCTGTCGGCACTCAGCGTTCCAGTTGCGTCGTGGGGGTTGAGAGAAACCAACGACGACCTGGTGCTGAGGAAGAGGGTGGATCGGCTGGACGCCAGAGAATTTGACCAGCGGGTCTCCTGAGAGACGTTGGCGCGTGTGTCACGCCTGGCGTGATTGGCCACAACATCCCTCACAGCAGCTGCCTCTGATAGAGGCTCAGAGCGGACTTCGGGGCAAGTCCCCGTAGACACCCTGAGGAAGGCGCGGGCCTTTGGGCTCTTGGAGCCGGAAGAGAGGAACTCTTCATACTTTGCCTGGTCGAATTCGACGACGAGCGATTCGACCGTTTTTCCCTTGTAGAGGACGTCACCTTGCGCCACAACTTGTTCGTCAGTAACGAAAGTAGTCCCCAGCAGAGTCGCCATCTCTTGTTTGGTACGGAGTAGAAAAATTCGCGTAAAGTTTCCTTGAATCAATTGAAAAGTTACAACAAACTTATACTCCGACTACAAGGGAGGGAAGATGTTGAGTCTTGAATCTCCCCTTTGTTTAGTGTTGGGTTCTTCAGGTGGCGATGGAAAGTGAATCTTGTTTTCTGTTGACCGGGTGATCGTCAGGAACTTTCGGGGATCTTCTCTTCGGATGGTGGACGGAGTAACACAGCTCTATCGACCAAGAGATTATAGGCAAAGATTAACTTGTACGCAGCAAGTTATCTGAAGGGTTGGACTCTCTTTCCTCCTCTGTGGAAGCTCTAAAGTCAAGCTCTTTTCTCTCAGAGTTCTTCTCTAAAAAAATCCGACCCCTTCTCCATAGCAACGGGGCTATTTATAGAGGTTTCAGGGGCGAACGTGCCTCCTAAAAATACTCCATAATGGGGGTTAACTTTTCCCATTATGTGGGCCGTGATTGACCCTATAACCGGGACGGTTACAACTGAGACGCGGGTGTCGACCCACGCGCCTTGGTGCGGCTGAGACGCGGGTTTCGACCCACGCGCCTTGGTACGGCTGAGACGCGGGTTTCGACCCACGCGCCTTGGTGCGACAGTGTTGGCTGAGACTAGCCTTGCGTCTGGAGTTTGGGACTCTGCCTTTGATGACTTATCTTTAATGGTTTTTAGACATCCTACAACAATATAAACGCAAAAGGGGTCATATTCATGCTTATTTTTTGCAGTAGCATGTGTATAATCTCAAAAGGCTGGTCATGTCATGGGAGTGCACCAAGAGGAAGACTATTTCTTACACTAAAATCAATATTGTATGGTAGTAGCACGGTAGAGTCATGTAAGGAAACTGAAATCTACAATCAATATTGCAGGTATAGCGTCGGCGGTTGATGATGACGCTTGTGGAGAGTATCAGCTAGATATGGATATGGGAAAGTTCCTTTTTTTAAGGTAAACTTTGGAAAACTCTTGCGCTCTACATTAAAAGTTTTAAACAAAACAAGTACAACAACAAAAAAAGAAGACAGAAAAAAAATACAAGTTATTACTGTTGGTGTCTAGGATCAATCTGACGACTAATCAATATCACTGAAATATCACCGATCTAATTGGCCAGGTCGGTTAATATCAGGTGGGAGGTTTTCCGTTCAATAGAACGTTCCTTGATTAAAGAACCACCTTTCAATTACCTTCCTTGGTTAAACACCAATTAGACTGGTATAAGTCAGTCTCAATATACTGAATATCAGTATAACCCCTGTATAAAGAAAATTAATTCACTTATACAGTACTTGGAGTGAGGTACGCTTAAAGCGAATTTCCTTAAGACAATTACGTCCCCCACACCGGTGCTAATGAGTTACTTGACGCTGGTCTCCCAAGATACAACACTTCTTCACGGTATTTAGATAGCACTATCAAATCACCGTACGGTCGAACCGTAGTTAACCAGTACCTTCACAGAATTATTGATAGCACTATCAAATCACTGTACGGTCGAACCGTAGTTAACCAGTACCTTCACAAGATTATTGAAGCAGCGGGACTAAGAGAAATTTCGGAAGAGTATCAGCTAGATATGGATATGGGAAAGTTCCTTTTTTAAGGTAAACTTTGAAAAACTCCTAAGCTCTACATTAAAAGTTTTAAACAAAACAAGTACAACAACAAAAAAAGAAGACAGAAAAAAATACAAGTTATAACTGTTGGTGTCTAGGATCAATCTGACAACCAATCAATATCACTAAAATATCACCGATCTAATTGGCCAGGTCGGTTAATATCAGGTGGGAGGTTTTCCGTTCAATAGAACGTTCCTTAATTAAAGAACTACCTTTCAATTATCTTCCTTGGTTAAACACCAATTAGATTGGTATAAGTCAGTCTCAATATACTGAATATCAGTATAACCCATGTATAAAGAAAATTAATTCACTTATACAGTACTTGGAGTGTGGTATGCTTCAAGCGAATTTCCTTAAGACAATTACGTCCCCGCACCGCTGCTAACGGGTTACTTGACGCTGGTCTCCCAAGATACAACACTCCTTCACGATATTTGGATAGCACTATCAAATCACCGTACGGTCGAACCGTGGCGAATTTTGCAAAATCTGTTGGAAGTCGCTTCGGAAACCGAGTTACTGATTTCCCATTTCCCGTTGGAAGTTATTTCAAGACAGAGAGAGCCGGCCGGCCGTCGCTAGCGGCGCGCGCGGGCATGGTTTCCTCCCAATCGCGCGCGAAAACTCCAAGTACCCAAAGGACACACCCTTTGTTCCCAATTTTCTCTATTTAAGCACTTCAAACTTCCATCCCATGGCCAATGTGGGACTAAATGCTTTTAGCTACATTTAGTTCCATTTTGACTTTGAATTAAGCAAACTTTAGACTTAAATATCTCATTCATTCGAAATCAGAATTGAACATGTGAATATACCACGTTCATCCTCAATGGAAGGAGAACACACTCCAACCATCATCCAATTGATTCGATCAACGGATCTCGCCGTAATTCAATTCAAAGATTCACATATATATTGTTCATATTCCCAACAATTACAATATAGCTTAGTCGAAGCACTATGGAACAAAAGAGTCCTCATGGCATAACAAGCCTGCTCGCGATAATCCCGGTCTTCCACAAAGTCCTCCCCCGGTAGTGGAGTTGCCTGGGTGCGCTTGTTGTTCGGCTCCGTAGTCGCTCCGCTGGTTCGAGCAAAATTTAGTGGCGACTCTGGCGCACTGATGTGTTGGAAGAGATGTAAGAGTAAAATTAGCCAGGATAAGGGAAAGCAATTGGCAAACAATACATGTATTATTATGGAATATCCTATTATTTTTTCATGCCAGATGCCCTAACTGGTCTGTGCAACTACCATGTCTAAAGGATGCCATCTTGAGACATCACATTTTTACGACATCATTCTGTCCATTGAGATGAGGTGAATGGAGGGTGTCTATAAATCTCAAAAACCTTTTGGTCGCTTACCAAATGTCCATGTAGAAAGGGAAAGTTAGGATCAGGAAGAGTGGTTGATGGATACGGGCGAGTCGCTTGACGAGTTGACTCATTATGGAACTAATAAATTAACTGTGAGCTAATGTGATTCAACTAGGCCAGTTGATGCGAGTTGACTCGACTAGAGGTTTGAAGAGAGAAATCGGAAAGAGGAGAGTTAGAGAGAGGTTCTGATAATACGATAATTATCATATTAGAGAGAATTCTCTATTTCATTATACTAATAACTTGGTGTCCACCTACACAACACGTGCACGTGCGCGCGCACACAAGTAAAATGCTTGTGCACCAGTGCACGTGAAATTAGAATTTCTTTTTACTTGAGATTCTTTCTCTCTCTACAAAATTATGTTATCAATTTCACAATCATGAAAGGAAATTATTTAAGTGAGGTCTATCAAATTTTAGAAAAAGTATATAGTTATTATCAAATAAAAATACACTTAAAAGAATAAATAAATAGCTAAGAAAGAGAAATACGAGAAAGTGTAAACTTGTCTTTCTCTTGAAACTGTACTTCGAGTCCTACATTGGCTCGATCCTTAAAGCCTCATGATTTCCCAGCGTGAACCAACAATTAGTTAGTAGCTCTTGTAATTTGAAATCATTCATGAAATTCCATAGAATTGTTAGTATCAATTCAAAATCATCAAATAAATTTCTGAGTAGAAATATATCAAAATCCATTAAAAAAAAAAAGTTATAGTATAAAACACATTTATTATATTATCAAATAAACTACGTTTAGAAAGGGAAAAAAAAGAAAAGAATATAACAAAAAATCGTATGCTTACTTCTCATTTTTATCTTTTCTTCTTCTACTCCCATCTATTATTCTCTTTTCTAATTCTAATTTTTTGTTTATTTTTCCTTGTATGAGAAGAGAGCGTCTTAGAGGATTACATAGAGGAAAAAACCATGTGGGAATTTGAAAAGTCATTATGTTTCTGCAGCCATAATATGATTAGAGTAGAACACTTAAAAAAGGAACCTTATTTTTTTTCATTTTGACTAATTGTAGAAATTTAGAAAGTTGGAGTAATAATTGGGAAAAAAAGATTTAGAGATATAAGAAGGAGAAGTCAATATTTTTTTAAAAAAAATTCAACATATGGAAAGAAGTATTATAGAATAGATTTAGGAATCAAGTTTTGTTTAATCACGGGATATTCATAATAAATTTAGGACTTAGGGTTATTTTTCACATTATAAAATATTGAAAATGTTTTGGAGTCAGTTATTTTTTTTAAAATTTGATCTTTTGTTACGTCATGAGTATATTTGATGAGGACATCGAAGTACAAGCACAGTCAAAACAAAAGTTTCAACATGTGCATCAGCGCAGGAGGCATCAAGTTAAAGCTATATGGTTTTAGTTGTCAGAGTCTATTTTTCTTTTTGAATCTAGCTTTGTTTACTTTTATTTAGTATTGTTTCTTCTATGCTTTAGTCTTGTTTAGTCCAACATCGGTTGTGGAGACAAATTTAGTCTTTATAATCCTATAAATAGGTAAGAGTATTGAGTAATAAATCAATGAATTTTGGTGAATTAAATCTGGATATTTTCAAATTAAAATCTCTTTATTTGAATTGGAGTGTAAAACTCATTTCATAACTGGTTAGGGTGTGAAACCCTACCCATTATCCTCTTTCCCATTCTTCTAACCCTAGCCATTCACGATAGAAGAAAAAGCAAAATAAAATAAAGAAATAGCAACCTCCAGCCTACATCTCTCTCTCCTCCTTCTGCAGATTCCTCTCCCCTCTCTCTTCCCTCACGTTGCCGCCAACAACCACCAACATCACCTTCCAACACTGTGATGTCATTCTCATCCTCGCACCCCATTCGTGCCTGAGCCCAGTTCCCCGAGTGCCTACCATCCTCGTCAACTCTCTCTCCACCTCATCATCTCGATCTGCTCCATCAGCAATCGCCGCCAACAACCACCAACCAATCTAACCTCGTTGACAGCCTCATTCACTGTCTGCGCCGCCGCCTGAGCGTCACTGAATCTTCCTCAGCAGGCTGCAGTTGCTGTTGTGCAGTCCAAGCGCTAGTCCTCTCACTGTCCTGTTACTGCCATCGACCAACATGCCCGCCTGCAGCCGACCAGCGAAGACCCTGCCACCTCTCCTTCATCTGTTGCTGGACATCGATTGCAACACAACAACAATGTCAACTACTGGAGAAACACAGGATTAACATCAGAATAGTAGGAACAACAACATGTGAAGCTGAGAACAAGCTTGTCAGTAGGTGTGTTCTAATCCTTGCAATTAGATTATTAGTTGGTTTACATTATATAATTTTATCTCTAAACTCTTGTCAGTATCCTGCTGTCCACTGTTATTGTGAGTGTGTGGTTCTGTTCAACTTGTATTCATTGTCTTCGATATTGCGAGTATAATGATTACAAGTATAGCATGGTATTGTGTTGATTTTGTAAGGTTAGAACTGCCTAAATTATACGTGCAATTGACTGTTAAAATTCATCTGTTAAAGTTATGATTTTAAATTATTTTCCTACCTAGATTGTAATTTTGGTGAAGTATAGCGGGTTCGAGTTTATCACTTATTTCTTACATCGCACATGGCACACGTTTCACATCAATATTTTTTCTTCCTTCTTTCCTAATAAGTCCTAGTTATTATCAATTCTTGGAACTATTATATACTAGAGGCTTCAAAGTGAATTCCTATGCGAGACTATTCACCTCAACTTGGTGGGTATTATAGCTTTTAAAAGTAATTCTTCTTTGTCAATAATGAGTTGGTTTGATTTGGAATCTTTTAATTGGGATTCTTTTATCAATCAAATATTTAATCGAGATTCTTTCTCCAATCAATAATGAAGATTTGCTATAAGATAGTTCAACAATACAATGATAATGAATTGGATTTTACTTTTTTTCTGTCTACATTTCTTGTAGTCAGACTTGAACCTTAGACTTCCCACAACTTACTCCCATTGTTTTACCAGTGAGCTCAAAGTTTGTTTTTTATATTCTACTTGAGATTATCTTTTTCTTAATAAAAAATGACGATTTATTACTATAATCCAATGGTTTATAACTGCTTTTGCGTAGCTATTGGTGCTTATTTATAGATGGATAGTATAGTTTATGGGGGATTTTACTACAACCCTCTATGCTATATCAAACTGTAATTAGAAGAAAAAAAACTCAACTTCATAATTTTATTACCTTCAGCCACCTCATTTTTTAAACCAACCACGTATGCCCACGTGTCAAGCGCAAAAGCGCTCCTCAATGGTGAAAGATGTAAATGTCCCACAACAATCGCTTCGAAAATTTGGACAACTGGTATATAGAGGACTGCAATCATATCACAATCCTTACAAAAATGCCTTATTTTTTAGGACTGAGATCATGATCAAAGTCCTCACAAAAATGCCCTATTTCTGAGGCTGCGACTATGATCGCAGTCCTTTTTATTAATACATGGTTCTGAGTCTTTATAAGACTACAATCATGATCACAATCCTCTTTATTAGGACTGCGACCATGACCGTAGTCCTCATAAAAATGACATATTTCTAAGTTTTTATAAGACTACGATTATGATCGCAATCCTCTTTATTAGGACTGCGATTATGATCACAATCCTCACAAAAATGCTATGTTTTTGAATCTTATTAGGACTGCAACCATGATCGCAGTCCTCTTTTTTAGGGTTGCGACCATAATCTCAATCCACAAAAAATATCTTGTTTTTGAGTCTCTATGAAAGGACTACAATCATAGTTACAGTCATCACAGATGACTACGATCATGAGTCACAGTCCTCATATCAGCATCACCATCATAAGCAGACCCCCCGTTTACCAACAACCGATTCATGCCCAATGCTTTCCAGATCTATAAATACATCGATTACAAATACGAACAAAATTCATTGCGTGTACAAATAAACGAGATATGAAAAAGGTCGATCACAAAAAAATTTGGTCCGAGGCTTCCTGCCCCTTTCAACCCCCACGACGACCTGACCGCGCAGGCCAACCTGTGAATTACTTTGCGTTGGGATCAGGGTTGAGAGGAGAGCAACATTAGGGGTTATGAGGAAGAGTAAAAGAGGAATGAAAATATACAAAGAAATATTGGTTGGGAGGAATCAATTTTGCTGACATGGATGAGGTTATAGCGAAGAAAGTTATGAAGATAAGTTTTTTCCCTAATTATAAAGCAAAGTAGGTGACTGTAATAATACATTGATAGAGCCTTATCCTTACTGCTACAAAAGCACCTTAATGTTCCTGTCTAAAACAAATCTCGACCATCTATTCTCAACCATCATTTCTTTTGATTAGACTTACACCATCAGATTCATATTTATATTATATTATTTTTCAGCCATATATCTAACCATCAATTTTGTGTTTGAGAGATAATAAACCCTCTCCATCCACTATGTATTACAAGTGTTGGAGAGACTCCTCTGACAATGCTACCCGATAACCCGATTATCTTTCCTCGAAGCAAAGATAACCCCATAATTCCATCCGATCCCTTCATCCCAAGTCCCTGGAAGAATTTCGGATTCGAATAAACAAACTGCACCCGAATGCTTATCGGACCGGATCTGGACTCGCATTTGGTATAATTACGAACGAATTCGACCCGTTTACAGCCCCATCCACCCCCGCAGCAGCAGCAGCGCCGCACTTCCCTTTTTGAACCCAAAAAATTTCAAAACCCTACTAAAAGATTTCCCATCTTCCAACCGATCCACACTCCTAAGGTATCAACTCTATTATCATTCATCTTTTTTACTTCTCTGATTATTATCGGCGGTCACTGTGCATACTCCACAGCGGAAGCAGCGGCCATGGCGGAATCCAATGCGAGGGTCACATGGGAGGGATGCAGCGTCCTTCTCGACATCAACGACGGCGACCGCCTCGTCTTCGCCCGCCTCTCCCCCAACGCGTACGCCTCCTTTCTTCTTCCTTCTCTTTTCTCCATTTGACTAAACCTTAACCCTGCCTTTTGGTTGCTAATTTTTACAACCGTGGGTTGTGTAGGTCTATTAAGATCGGCAACAAGAAGTGTTCTTTAAATCCTTTAGTTGGATGCCCCTTTGGCTCTTTGTTTCGGGTTGAGTCTGGACCCGGTGGCCCTCATCTTGCTCGCTGCGTTCCCTCATTGTCTCCTGATGGTGAGTTTTCTCTTCTTCTCAACTGTAGTTAACACCGTGGTATAAGACAATGTAGTTTGACTGTGAAAGGTGAAATAATAAGGAATTCACTCTAAAGTTGTATGACCCACCTAAATGAGGAAAGCTGTAATTTATAATGGTATTAGTCCTGAATCTAATTGTTTTCCCAAACATCACCTCACAAACCCACAATGGATGAAACATTGAGAGCTTGAATTATGTGTAGAAGAGGAAGATGATGACGTCATAATATGTGCTGAAAAAGACAGAAAACATCTTCAGGAGAAGAGGAGAATAATTATGTAAACTACTTTTGCATGTAGAAAGTCGGGCTAGTGATGTCTTGAGCCACTAGGAAAGGTGTGCGAGCTTTGAGCCATTTTACACGTAGCAAGTTAGTTAAGCCTTGAGTCACTTTCACATGTAGCAACGTGGGTGAGTGTGAGCCGCTTTCATGTTGCACAAGGACGTGAGTCTCAAGCCACTTCACATATAGTGAACTATAGCTAGAATTGGAATTGAAATTCGAACTAAAACTGGAATTCAAATTAAGTCTGGAATTGAATGAAATTTGACAGAATCTAAAATACGGAATGTGCTACTTGGATTGAAATTAGTTTTGGTTTTGAATCTTCAAAGACAAATGATGGAGGACTTCTAATATGTTGAATTCAGATCGGATTCTATGAGATCTCTTCACAACAAGATTGTGCTTCTCTAGGATTACCAGCTTGAAGGAAATTTTGTGGCCTTACATGCTTTCTAGATTTGATAAGAGACGATCACTTAGGAGGGCAACAATGGAGTTGAGATCAGTGGTGACAATCGTTGAAGGGAGTGAGCATCAAAAGGGGATAAAAAGTGGATGTTGTTGTGGCACAAACAAAAGCATTTGCTGATCGTATATCGGATTGGACAAATAAGGTTGTCCTTCTGAGCCAGTTTGGGCTATTGAAACTGGCAAAGATTGCAATCCCAGCTCACGCCCAGTGAGTAAACGATGGTTTGATGAAGTGGCTTAGCCAAATGTGAGTGCTTAAATTGTTAAATCATCCAGGATTGTATTAGGAGGTTTTCTAAATGGTGCAAATTGCAAGGAACTAGTTGTACAATCTGATTTTGGTGGATTGCTTGTTGGTGGACCTTCTTTGAAGTTGGAGTTTGTGGTCAACATCAATTCCTACACTGAAGTCATCCGCTTAAATGAGGGCAAGTCATATTTCATCATTTCACAAATTATTTAGATGTTTTGGGAAACCATAATGTGTCCTTTAATTCTGCAGCTTTTCATTTTGAAATCTCATCTTGTAGTATTCTGAGTGTAGCATACACAATTAGGCTGTGAGTATTAATTTAGATCTTTTCATGGGTGGAGACATGCTCAGTTTGGTTTGCGACGCCATCGTCATGGCACGGGCATTTGAGGAAGCTGGCCCAATTGACATACTGGTCTTCAACCATAGGGTATTTGTGCTGAGGAGGTCAAAGACAGCCATCAAGATTTGGTCTACGTTTTTGGCCTTGTGTTTAATAAGCAGATTGTTCTCCGGTGATGACATTGGCTCAGATGTGTTAGAAATATGGCTCGTATTCAAAGAATTAGGAAGAGGGATTAAGGAATAATTATGCATGATTAAATCACATAACAATAAGTGTTTCTACAAGGTGATTAAGGTATTGACACTTGGTTATATATTAGCCATGAAAGTGCTCAATTATTAAACTATTGTTACATGTGCCATAGGATAATTTTATGCTATCAAAACTATGAAGAGATTGGATTTGGCATCACTATGCAATGTATAAACCAAAACCAAGTTTGACTTGGTCTAGTGACAGATTATGGGTTGTATTCCTGTAATGACTAGGAGGTGAGTAGGCTATATATACACCCATGGAGAGAGTATTGAAATCAACGTGAAATACATAAAGAGAAGCCAATTCCTCAAGGCAAGGCTTGTACTATTGTGAGAGAGATCTTCAAGAGAAAAGAATAATTCTTGTAATCTTCTTCTTAAGTTAATAAAACTTCTCCCCTCTTCCGTGAATGTAGGCAAATTGCCAAACCACGTAAATCTTCTTGTTTGTGATTGTTCGTTGCTCTCTTGTCGTCATCAAGCGAGCTTGTTACTCTTAGCGAGTTCTAACAATTGGTATCAGAGCTGACGGTTGTTAGATCCGGGGTTCTCTTGTGCATACAAGGAAATCGTAGATTTGCTCGAGAGAAGCTCAATTATAGCGAATAAGACGATGATGACAACAAGGTTCGAGGTGGAGAAGTTCAACAGTTAAGGAAAATTTTCCTTATTGCAAAGAAGGGTAAAGTCACTTCTAGTAAAATAAGAATTGCTTAATGTACTGCACGACAAGGAAAACAAACCCCATGGCATGACCAATGCAGATTGGGAGGATATGGCTGTTAAGGTAGCATGCACTATCGAGTCTTGCTTGGCGGATGAGGTGATGTATAATATCATGGACGAGAATTCAACGTCGAGATTATGGTCGAAGTTAGAAAGCCTTTATATGACTAAGAGTAACAAGCTCTATCTCAAGAAGCAACTCTACAACCTATGCTTAAAGGAAGGTAAATCCATCCTTAACCACATTAATATCTTCAGCAAAATAGTTAGTGATTTACTGTGTGTCTAGAAGTAATATTGGAAGAAGAGGTTAAAACACTATTACTTTTTGTTTCTCTTCCATCATCATATGACCACTTAGTAACTACCATATTATGGGGCTGTTTGTTTCGCGTAAAAGGCCGTAATTTGTAAATGACTTACAACCCAGTTACAACTACGGCGTTTGTTTGAACCGTAATTCGAAAAGACTTACGCAACTCAACTGCCACTCACTTGCAACCCAATTACCACTCACTTACAGCCCAGTTACAGTTAATTTTGTAGTCATGCAAATTTGTATTATTTTTTATATTAATATTAATTTTTTTAATATTTAGTATTTTTAACATTTATTTGCAATATTAAAACTTTTTAAATTATCAAATAATTATTTTGTGATCAACTTTTTCACTTACGACTTACACATTACGACAACCAAACACCGTAAAATACAATACACTTTCCCACTTATAACTTTATATTACCAACCAAACACTGTAAAACTTACATGCATGTAATTCATTTACAACTGTAAAAGACTTTACCAATTACGACTTACGAATTACGATCAATTACGACAACAGACCCTATATGAAAAAGATACACTTAAGAAAGAGGAGGTCAAAGCTACTCTTTTAAGCAATGAGATTATGAAGAGACCAAATCTTGAGGAGGATACATAAGCACGCTTGATTGCTAAGGAAAGAGGGAGGTCATGAAGCAAAGAACGAAGGGGATCAAGATCTGATTGATCCGAATTTGAGTCCTTATCTTCTGATCAAAGCGACAACGACGATGGATACTATTTTTGCAAGAAGCCGGGACACATAAAGGGCTGCATAAATTATAAAGCATGGTTGGAGAAAAAGGGAAAGAATAAGTCAAGCAACAGGAAGAAGCATGCGACTATGCAAGTCAAGCCAGTATAGTTGAGGAGACAAATTGATTCAAACATCCAGCCGACGCCACAGATCGGTCTATTTAGTTGGAGTCTATATATATTTCTTTTATGTGAGTTGTTTTAGTCTTTTCATTTTTTTTTAGTCCCATATCGGTTATGTGGGAAGAGTTGTAGTTTTGTAAGCCTATATAAAGACATGAGTCAATAAGATAATGATGATGAAGATTAATGAAAAAAATTGAGTTTTCTACTTGAAAATTTAAATATGAGATGGGAGTGTGAAATTTATTTCCACTAGGATTTGAGTGTGAAACTCTGGTGTGAAGCCAATATCCTTTGTTATCCTCTCCCCTATCTCATCTACGAATCTCAACCGTCCATCAAATCCCCAACCACAAAATTAAATCCTCAGTTACAACATCAAACCTGAAAATCAAAAAACCAAAATTACAAAAGCCTATCCTTCTCTCCTCCCTCTCCACTTAATTTCTCCCTTCCCCATGTGCTGAAGAGCTCATCTCTTTCCTTCCCTTTTCATTGTGGCCCATACTCGCCCCCTTTTCTTCTTCTTTTCTTCAACTCACGTACAACCAAAATCAGAAAGAACCCAACACCAGCACACCCGCCTTCCGTCCACCGACCCAAATCACCGTCTCCATCCTTCTTTGCATCATCAGCCAACTGAACCCATTGATCGACAGGCTCCACAGCTAGCCTCCAACACTTTTGCCATCACTTTGTCGACAACCCTCCATCTCCCTCTCCTCGCCAACATCACCAAGCTCCACCGCCATCCTCCACAAGCCTAGATCATCTCCTCCCACAATACCTCCGCGCCACTGCAAGATCCAGATCTGAGCCTCATCCTCCTTCAGTACCTTCGGCCGCGTCTTCTTCCCCGAGCTCCCCTCTCCTTCACGCCTCACGTGCCTCGTGAGCTCTGCTCGAGCGCTTCAGTGCCCTGCAACTTCCCTGAAGGCCGCCTGCAAGTCCTTCTGCAGTTCGCCGACAACCACCCTTGATCAGTAGCGGGTCAAGAACTGACCCAATCTCTGAATCCAGCATATCAAGGAAGCTATCGGGTTTAATTGATTCCAGCCGTGAGCGAAGCATTCGACTCGAAGATACAGTGCTCGGGCCCATTGCTACAGTGCACAATTGATCTGCAACAGCAAACAACAAGTTATTCAGTATACGATCAACAACAGTATCAATAACATGAGAATGTAGCTTCTTAATACGTAATCTTCCTATTTTCAGCAAATCAGATAGTAGTTGGGTTACACCACACTTTATCTCTAGACTTTTATCATTGATTCCTGTTGTCTACTACATAATTGTGGGATTGTGTGATTCTGTGTAAAGCTTGTGATTTACTGATCTTGATATTGCAATTAAGACTGTTTCAATTTAACTGAGTACTGTAATTGTTTCTTGAGACTAGATTTATCTGAACTATGACTGCAATGAATGTTAAAACCCATCTGTGACACTGCCAGTTTACATGATTTCCTACCAAAGATCATATTTTTTGTGAAATGTTGTGAATTCAGATATATCACTAATATACCACAATATAGGGTCCCGTTTCACATCAGTTTGGTATCAGAGCTAGGTTTAGGTAGGAAAACTTGCATCATCATACGGTTAGGAATTTCATATTTTTTCTTTGCATAAAATATTTTAAAAATACTTGAATTTTTATTTTAGGCATTTGTTAGGATTTTTTTTTGTTTTCCTTTGCATATAAAAAAAATTTAAGAAAAAATTGCATCTAGTAATTCTCACCCCAGCACTATGCATTCCAACTTTCAGTGATGCTTGTTGACATAATGGCTAAACTTACGGCCATGACCTAAACCATGGAGTCCTCCAACATACCCTGGATAGGATCATCACTAAAATCGAGAAGAAGTCTGAAAATTCTATTTTTCCAGTAGTCACGCCCGTGGTAAAGGAGTCTAGCGACGAAGACTTCTCCAAGCTTAGTCCCACGATTAACTGTCAAGATTATGGGCATGTTGCTGCCAACTGCCCAACTCCAGTCAAGGTCGCTAAACTTAGGGAACCGCCTGTAACAAATCTAGAGCCCCTTCCTCCTTTATTGTCGACCCCTACTGCCATTACTTGTTTCCTTCCTCCTCTACTGCCAACACGATCTTCTCCACTTTATTTACTGTCGACTCCTACTATCATTATCTGCTCTGATTGTCAACCTCTTCCTCCTCTGTTGCTGACACCTACCCTTGTGATCACAGATCTTGTCGATATCTTCTCTGAAGAACCTATTTGTCAGGCGTAAGAATCAAAAGACTGAGACCTTGACTAAAAGATTACGGGTGATAACTTTGAGGAGTCTAGTACTTCGAGGCCTCTTGAAGTCGTTCCAGACATTATGGAGTTTACTGATGTCTCTCCAAAAGACGGTACTCCGAGTCTCCCCGAAGTCAACCCTATCATCACGAAATCTATTGCTGTCTTTTCTGAAGACCTCCCGGCTAAGTTACTACTGACGCGTGATCCAACCCGCCATTCGGTTAATCTCGGGAGCTAATTTTCCTGACTTGCTATACCCTAGGTTGGATCCTACCAAGAAAATCGAACTTGAAGAGTAAGTTGATGAATTGTTATTGAAGAATAAGCAACAATGCCTTGATCCAATAAACACCCATGTTTATGAGGACAAATCTTGGAGTTATATAGTGACAAAGGATGTTGATCGGATCAGGGATAATATCATTTATGGTCGACCTATGTCTGACAGTTCAATGAATGCCGATATGGAAGAACCTCACACTTTACTGTTTATCAACTTTTCTTCCATTACGATTAGACAAAGGGACGCATTCCTCCAGCCTTTACCTGTTAGGAAATCTCTTGACATCATTTCTCATGTAACAGGTAAATTACCATGTACATTTATGATGGTGTGCCTAATAATCCCTTTTGATAAATGTCGATAAGATTGTTGATACAATAACTCAGTTGCCTAAAACTTTCAGTGTCCTATAGGGAGTCAAGCTCACTAGATTTTCTAAGAGGACCTTGGTATATATTAGGCATAAGCTAAGCTCTCTCTACTACAGTTCACTATAGAGTATTCTAAGTCTACATATCTGAGTCTGCATCATATTTGTCACACACATGCACAATCTACACATGAAAATCAGTTATATATTTGAACGAAGCAACACTAACTGTAATTTATGAACTTGTGTTAAGAAATTATTTAAAACTTTTAGTGTTGACAACTTATGATGATTCAGATTCATCCGAAATGGTCTTCCCTAGAACTGTTAATGATTTGCATGCTGTAGTAGCAGATATTTCAAAATCTTGAAGAAATCAAAGTACAATATTCATGTTATATATCTTTCAAAGATTTTGAAATTAGTCCTATTTTCAATTTTGAGTTTCAGTGGATTACAAGTATTTGATCTTAACCCTAACGACCCACTGGTTTAAGCCTTCCCTGAGCCATTTTTCTGAGAGCCCCCACATTGAGTCCACTCTCAGATATTTATCCAATACAATAGTGAAATGTGATAAAATTTTAGATGATTAAATTATCTGGTGTATACTAATGATATCTGATTGTTTGAAAATTACTATTAACCATTGAGTGGCGAGTTGTAGCAGGTAGACGCAAATCGTTAGAGCGTGAGGATATCGTTCTACATTGAACTCGACAGAGTCGAGTTTTTTTTTCACCTGGGGAGAATGATGCGGACATCCAGCTGGCGCCACAGATCGGTTTATTTTAGTTAGAGTCTGTATTTATTTCTTTTATGTGAGTTGTTTTAGTCTTGTATTTTGTTTGTAGTCGTTTCTTTTATTTTTAGTTCCATGTCGGTTGTGTGGGAAGAGTTGTAGTCTTGTAAGTCTATATAAAGACACGAGTCAATAAGATAATGATGAAGAAGATTAATGAAAAAATTGAGTTTTCTACTTGAAAATTTAAATATGAGATTGGAGTATGAAATTTCTTTCTACTAGGATTTGAGTGTGAAACTCTGGTGTGAAGCCAATATCCTTTGTTATCCTCTCCCCTATCTCATCTATGAATCTCAACCGTCCATCAAACCCCAACCACAAAATCAAATCCTCAGTTACAACATCAAACCTGAAAAATAAAAAAAACCAAAATTACAAAAGCCTATTCTTCCTTTTTCTCTCTCCACTTAATTTCTCCCTTCCCCACGTGCTGAAGAGCTCCTTTATTTCCCTCCCTTTTCATTGTGGGCCACACTCGCCCCCTTTTCTTCTTCTTTTCTTCAACTCACACACAACCAAAATCGGAGAGAACTCAACACTACCAGTGCATCCACCTTTGTCCGCCGACCTAAATCGCCGCCTCCATCCTTTGCATCATCAGCCAACCGAATCCATCAATCGATAGGCTCCGCGTCTAGCCTCCAACACCTTCGCCATCACTTTGTCGACAACCCTCCATCTCCCTCTCCTCGCCAACATCACCAGGCTCCACCGCCTTCCTCCACAAGCCCAGATCATCTCCTCCACAACACCTTCGCGCCACTGCAAGATCCAAATACGAGCCTCAACCTCCTTCAATACCTTCAGCCACGTCTTCTTCCCCAAGCTTCCCTCTCCTTCACGCCTCATGTGCCTCGTGAGGCTTGATCGAGCGCCTCAGCGCCCGACAACTTCCTTGAAGGCGGCCTGCAAGCCCCCTTCAGTTCGCCGACAACCACCCTTGATCAGCAGCGGGTCAAGAACTGAACCCAATCTCTGAATCTAGCATATCAAGGAAGCTATTGGGTTTAATTGATTCCAGCCGCGAGCGAAGCATCCAACTCGAAGATACAGTGCTCGGGCCCATTGCTACAGTGCATAATTAATCTGCAACAGCAAACAAGTTATTCAGTATAAGATCAACAATATCAACAACAATCACAATAAAAGACTATATGAGAATGTAACTTCTCAGTAGGTAATCTTTTTATTTTCAGCAAATCAGATAGTAGTTGGGTTACACCACACTTTATCTCTAGACTTTTATCATTGATTCTTATTGTCCACTACATAATTGTGAAATTGTGTGATTCTGTGTAAAGCTTGTGATTTACTAATCTTGATATTGCAATTAAGACTGTTTCAATTTAACTGAGTACTGTAGTTATTTCTTGAGACTAGATTTATCTGAATTATGACAACAATGAATGTTAAAGCCCATCTGTGACACTGCTAGTTTCAAGTGATTTCCTATCAAAGATCATATTTTTGGTGAAACGTTGCGAATTTAAATCTATCACTGATATACCACAGTATAGGGTCCCCGTTTCACATCACAAATGGATCGTGTGACGCGCTCATAGCCCCACAAAGGATAGACACTTTGACGATTGGTTCCTCGACTCTGGTTGCGCTTATCACATGTGCCTAAATAAGAGTTGGTTTTACCTTATAAAAACTACAATGAAGGAACAATCCTAATGGGAAATAACATGGCATGTAAGACTATTGGGATTGACAGTATCAAGTTAAAGATGTTCGATAAGAAGGTGCGAATCTTAACAAACATGAGACATATTCCGGCATTGAAGAAGATCTGATTTCTTTATAAGTATTGGGAGCTGCAGGATGGAAGTTTTTTAAGAGATGGTACAACTGTCAAGGTGGTAAAAGGAACTATAGTTGTCATCAAAAGATTGCGGCATACATGTAACTTGTACAAGATGATTGGTAGCATGGTGACTGATAGTGCTTAGATTGATACGCTAAAGAAACCAAAAAGTATTTTGAAGAAATCAGTTCTTACAGAGAAGTTCAAGGAATCCTTGGACTTCATTCAGGTACTGGAGAATTGATAGTGGCATGCGGCCTCAAGTGGAGGCCGTGAAGGTGGAGAGGGGAGCGAGATAGTTAAGGGAGTGCAAGGCATAAATGTTTGACTTCAAGCGAGATTGTTTGAATACAAGCCAAAGTGGAGTTTGTTAGAAATATGGCTCGTATTCAAAGAATTAAGAAGAGGGATTAAGGAATAATTATGCATGATTAAAGCACATGACAGGAAGTATTTCTACAAGGTGATTAAGGTTTTGACACATGGTTATATATTAGCCATGGAAGTGCTCAATATTTAAACTATTGTTACATGTGCCTATTGGATAATTTTCTGCAATCAAAATTATGAAGAGATTGGATTCAACAACACTATGAAATGTGTCAACCAAAACTAAGTTTGACTTGGTCTAGTGATTGCACCAATCATAATCAAACAATGAGATGGTCCCATTGAAGCAATCCAATCACAATTAAGAATTCCCTACAGAAGTTTTATGATTTCAGTTAGAATTACTCATCAAGTTTGGAGTCAGACTCAGCAGCCGATTTGAATCCAGATCATCATCAAGAGAAAGGGACGGCTGATATGCAAGATTAATATGGATGCCTCCTATTCGAATTCGGATAGTTACACAGATTACAAGTTGTATTCCTGCAATGACTATGAGGTGAGAAAGCTATATATACACCCCTAGAGAGAGTACTGAAATCAACCTGAAACCCATAAAGAGAAGCCAATTCTTCAAGGCAAGGCTTGGACTATTGTGAGAGAGATCTTCAAGAGAAAAGAATAATTCTTGTAAACTCCTTAAAGTTAATAAAACTCCTCCCCTCTCTCCTGTGGACGTAGGCAAATTGCCGAACCACATAAATCTTATTGTTTGTAATTGTTCGTTGCTCTCTTGTTCGTCATCAAGCGAGCTCGCTACTCTGTACGAGTTCTAACAGGACGTGGCTTATGTGCACTTGTGCATGAGATTCTTGGATGTGATCGATCTTGGTCTCAGGAACCTACTTAATGCTTTTAGGAAAAGGACGACATAACCAATTTGGGAGAGAAGGAAGAGACTCATTTTTTAGGTGGAGAGCCTGTGGTGTTAAAACTAGGTAAGTAATTATAGGAGATGAGAGAATTAGGAGAGGCAAGAGAAGAGCAAATAGATATTATTAGGACTGGTCACATGATACCATGTAAGGCCTAATCACGTGATATCAGAGCTATAGGATTGAGGATTGCATGAATCATGTCATTTGAAGCAACAAAAACGAGAGAACAATAGATTGTGTGATCAAGATAAAAAATGGCGTGTTTGCGTCGAGATTGTTGAAGTGTTCAATAGAGCGTAGAGGATGAAGTTGAGAGTTGGCTCAACATTGGGCGCATGCTACATGAACACGACCCCTCACAGGCGGAGAGGAGCATGAGAACAACAATTAGAAGAAACTTTGACGGTTGGCTAGAATTCTCCTAGAGTGATGGCTCTGATCCTGTTTACCTTAATTGAGGAATTAAATTACGTTGTTATTTATAAGGAAATACTTGAGAATATATTGGTACATCGCTACATTATATGGAAACTACAAAAAAAGTCCTAAATAAGGCAAATTTAATTATAATAGTTTTCTAGTCCAAAATCAATTGCATTCTTTAACAAGTTGACTGCTTTAACAATTTTACTGTTTTGGAGTTTCTAGGTAGTTTGGCATGTCATAAGTACTTGCTAACTTTTGCCAAATGGTCTTGGCAAGAGTTAGCATGACTCTTGAGCTCACTTCCATTGCAAACAAGGCCTTAGTGTTCTATGATCACCATCTCCTCCACAATTACATTTTTAGATTTGATTTGGAAATAACACATGTTTAAACTAATATAATTTCAAGCCTTTAGTTTGATGGTAAAACGGATAGTTTGATAGCTAAATCTTGTAATTATTACTGTTCTATGATCACTGTGTAAATCTTCTTTTATAAGTTTTGATTTGGAAGTATACATGATTAAATTGATTGTCAATCTGTTTGCTTTATTATCACCATATTTCATTGTTGTTTGAAAGATTTCCTGAATTCTTTTTGTGACTAGCTACCTGCAAGCAAGAAAAAGATGATTGTCAATCTAAAGACGAAGCCAGGGATAATCGAGAATTGATTGACAATAACACAGCCCAAGGCCTTTCTAGTGAAGATATAGATGCAATGCGGAGGTTAGTTAATCTTCATTCTTCTTTCTTTTTCTTTTTTCCTGTGTGCAGGTGCATGTATACCTCATCCTAATATAAAATTTGGACCTGAAATTATGATTACTTAGCTATTTGCCCCCCTCCTCCAATGCCTCTCCACTCGTGCTGTTTTAAGCTTAATTTCTTGACATGTGTAACCATAACCAAAGTTGTGCGCTTTTGTTTATTACTCCCTGTATGAACAATTGAAATATCTTGGAGGACTAGCTATTTGCATGCTTCTTTGGTTGCATTCTAGTATCAACTGTTGAAAGCCATATGTTGGTGGCCTAGATATTCATATTTTTGGAGTATATCATGTCTTCTACAAGTTAGACTTATGATTAATTATGTGCATTTTGACCATCAGTTTATTTTGAAGAATTTTTTTTTTAACAAACCAAACTGGTGCATCATGCTCCTATTGTTACTTCTCGAAATGACCATTATGCACTAGTGGATTTTGACTTGCACAAGACATTTAACTTATGATACTGGCAACTGATAAAGATAAACATTTAGGCGGGCAATACAAAGAGATTTAGAGTTTAGTCATAAGGAATCTTGATGGGAACCTATCTATTATTGCACCACCCAGTTCCAAAAGTAGAAAAATGGACAATCATCTTCAAATAGAAGAAGAGTAAGATTTGATAGACAGCCCAAATTCAAGGTTACTATGTACAACTCAAATAAACTTTAATAAGTTTTTAACCATGGTTCAATTTTCAAATATGAGCTGATTCCGATATATATCGGTTAAATGGTTTCAAACATTCAGTAGGGCAATGCAAAGAGATTTAGAGTTCACATATAAGGAATCTTAGTGGGAACCAATTATTACCCACTCAGCTTCAAAAGTGGCAAATGGACAAACATCTTCAAAAAAAAAAAAAAAGAAGAGAAAGACTTGATAGACAGCCAGCTTCAAGAGTACTAAGTGCAGCTCAAATAAACTTGTAATTTTTGAACCATGGTTTCAAAGATCGGCCAATTCCGATATACTGGGCAATATCACATCGGGGTTTGAGGTATCCAATATGATATTAACCCTATAATATTTGCCGATGTCAGAAATTGCCGATATTGATACTAAAACCATTGCCTGATTTCGATACCAAATTTTTAAACAATGTTCCAAATACAACTCAAAAGAGGGCAGATGGTGTCAGAATGTCCGGTGATAGGTGTATGTCTGAAAGAGGCTATTTTGGGGTGCTGGTTTCACTATTTGAAGGGTTCTATGTTTATCTTTTGCTATCTTTGATGAAGTGCAAAAGTCAAGGTTATAGGAATTTTCTTTTCAATGATGGATGGCCTTTTAATCCAAGATTGTGGAGATTTGAGCCTGAGGAAGGCAGGTGGTGTACTCTTTTCGTTGGGTACTCTTATAGCATATGTGTTATTGTTGTTGAAGGGAATAAATGGATTCATTCATGTAGCTGAACCTGACCCGACAAGTCGGGATTAAAAGCTTTGTATTGTTGTTCTTGTTGTATTCTTCTAGTTAGAAGGTTAATTTTAATTAAATTGTATGTTTTGAGATGTTTGAATAATTCTTGCTTACTTGGCAGAGACCAAATGCTCTTTTTTGCATTAATGCAGTCAAGTGGTTTTTATTAAGTAAATTCTCGATACTCTTGCGTTGTACAAAAATGTAGTCTTCAAATAGGCTTTAAGGTGGCCTTAGTAATGAAATTCTTTTGTTTACTGCTTTGAGATGAATCCAAATGATTAGAGTTAGAGCCACTTCTTTGCAAACTATTTGTTAGTTGGACTGTGAATTCCAATGTAGCCTTTGGCTTGTGTTTTGGTGTAGATTATGAATCTAACTAAGACTTGTACGCATATCAGGTTTGGACGACTAGATATTGAACCACTGGGTCTGTTAACCTATTTTTTTAGGGAGATTGTGACTTCCAAAACAGCCTTTGCCTTGTGTATCTTTGTATTGATTTTGAATCTACCTGAGATTTGCATGCACATTGGGTTAAGGAGATTAGAATTAGAATGACTTGATCACTTACCTATTTGTTATGGAGATTGTGAATTTCAATTCAGCCTTCATCTGTACCTTGGTGTACAGTATGAATCTACCTAAAAGTTGCACGGGCATCTGTTTAGGGCTGTGGGCAACTTGGCACAGGGAGAATAATATGATTTCAACTGGAAATTACATTGGATCAGATCAGTGGTCAGTGGTGATGGCGGAATGGTGGTGGTGCATTCTTCCTTCTTTGTGTGCACGTTTATTTGAGTGACAGCTACCCTTTTTCGGCGTATTGGCTTTAGTATCTCTCTGTTTATACAGTAGTAACATAGTAACATCAAATTGCTCTGCATGCAACCTTCAAATCTTTTCTGTCAATGTAATGTCCCTTCTACCAGAAAGCACTGGTAAAAGAGTCCGTCTCGAACACAAGGTGGGAAATTGACATCATGCGATAACTTAGTCATGTAAGGTCCCTTCTATCAGAAAGCACTGGTAACTGGTAAGAGGCCATCTTGAGACACAAGGGGGGAAGTGTCATCATAACCTTTTCCATTTAACCCTCACTTGCTGTTAAGGAGAATGCAGCTTCTTTCCTGTGGTGATGATTCAATTGAGTACCAATACCATCCTTTTTCTCCCACATTCTTATGCTCGTCTTTGAGTATGTCAGTTATCAGAAATCACCAAACTAACAGAAGGATGTACTTCATTGAGATCTGAAAAGATGAAGGTTTCTCCGAGAGGGTTTATGAGAGAATGGTATATGATAAATGAACTTGAGATTTTACTTCTGCAATTCTGCCAAGCATGCAATGTAGAAACTTCTTGTGGAATAGAGTTTCATTTGGGGCATTTGGAATTGCTTGTGGAAGGTTTAGGGATGTATAAATGGTTGAGGGATCTTTTCTAGGAACTATTTTTTTTATCATAAGAAAAAAGCAGTATAGTTAAGCTGTTTGATTTAGGGACTTTTCTATAATATTTGCTCCTAATTAACACTAAGGGTTCAATTTGGAAATAGTTTTTATGGCTTCATGGATTAATTTGTAAATACAATATTTTGGAAGATTGATATATTATAAATAGCAAAGAATTGGATGGTAACATGTGAAAAAACCATATACTTATTAGTGTACTTGTTGTATGTGTCTTCTTATCTGAAATGGTGTGTTGCTTGGAAGCAGTGTTCGTAAACTCGGCCGAGTCGGATACGACTCGGCCGAGTCGTATCCGACTCGGCGCCCTCCGGTACGACTCGGAGGGCCGAGTCAATAGAAACTCGGCGAGTCGACCCGGATCGGGTCCGACTCGGACCCGACTCGGCCGACTCGGCCGAGTAGTTCACGACTCGGCCGAGTTGACCGAGTCGGGTCCGAGTCGGACCCGATCCGGGTCGACTCGGCGCCCGAGACGCCACCCTTAAAACGCGCTGAGGGAGAGAGAGATCAGATCTGATCTGATCTCTCTCTCTCTCTCTCGCGCTCGTCGTCCCCCCCCCCCCCCCGCGAAGCCCTCGCCGTCCCCCCGCGTCGCCGTAGCCGTCGCCGTCGCCGTCCGTCTGCAGGTAACTTCTCCCTCTCCCCTCTCTCCCTCTCAGTCTCCCCCTCTCTGTGCCTCTCTCTCCCTCTCTTTCTCTCTCTCTCCCCCGCAGCGGCGCAGCGTCTATCTCTCTCTCCGTCTCTCTCTGCTCTCTCTCTCTCCGGCGGAGACTCTCTCTCCCGGCTCTCTCTCTCTCTCCGTCTCTCTCTCTCTCTGCTCTCTCTCTCTCTCCGGCGGAGACTCTCTCACCCGGCTCTCTCTCTCTCTGTCTCTCTCTCTGTCTCTCTGTCTCTCTCTCTCTCTCTCCGTCTCTCTCTGCTCTCTCTCTCTCTCCGGCGGAGACTCTCTCTCCCGGCTCTCTCTCTCTCTCCGTCTCTCTCTCTCTGCTCTCTCTCTCTCCGTCTCTCTCTCTGCTCTCTCTCTCTCTCTCTCCGGCGGAGACTCACCCGGCTCTCTCTCTGTCTCTCTCTCTCTGTCTCTCTCTCTCCCTCTGTATCTCTCTCTCTCTGTCGGACTATCTCTCTCTCTCACTCTGTATCTCTCTCTCTCACTCTGTATCTCTCTCTCTGAAGGATTCTCTCGCTCTCTCTCTCTCTCTGAATCTCTCTCTCTCTCTGTATCTCTCTCTCCCTCTCCCTCTGTCTCTCTCCCCCTCTCTGTCTCTCTCTCTCTCCTCTCCCTGTCAGTCTCTCTCTGTCTCTCTCTCTGTCCCTCTCTCTCTCTCCGTCTCTCTCTCTCCTCCACTGTGTTCCCCTCTCTCTCCTCTCTCCTCTGTCTCCGTCTCTCTCCCTCTCTCTGTTCCTCTCTCTCTCTAATTAATTTGCATTTAATGTCATTTAATTTAGTTTAGTTTAGGTAAAGTTAATTTAACTTAATTTAGCATGTATTTTGATATTTTTCTACCGACGACGCTTGTATTTATGCTTTCACGTTATGTTTTGAGTGTTAGGTGATATGTTTTGAATATGTGATGCATGAATTTGGATGTTTACATTTTTTATGATTTGTCATGATTTTTTCATAATTTTTTTGGCGCTCTATGTAGCGTTTTTTGCGTATCGCCCGAGTCCGATCCGAGTCGCCGAGACCGATCCGTCTCGGTGCCGGCCGAGTCGGCGGCCGAGACCGAGACTTTGAACCATGCTTGGAAGGATCTCTGGTTCCAAATTGGATGGATAACAAATATCATGGCCTTAGGGTTGGGACTAAGCCACTAATGGGCGGGAAAGAGTTTTGATAATGTTTTTGACATTGTCTGCAAGGAGACATCCACAGATTTAAATATTGTCAGGATGTGAGAAAGATTAAGATTCAGCAAGTGGAATTGTTTTTTATTTTATTAATTAAATTTAGTCAAATATTTAAATATTTTTCTGAGGTCACCCCATTCTTTGATTGACATGACATGGATCATACCGCCATGACAGGCTACTGAAAGATGCCAGCTTACCTGCCATGAGATCTGAAACATTTTCATAAGCAATATGCCTAATTTAATTGTTTTTTAATGGTAAATGCTTACTGAAACAATGCTTCGGACCTGCTTTGAGTGCTTTCACAGTTTCACTTGATAGACACTTCTGAACATGCACCTCATATGACCTAAAGAAATTGCATAAGTATGAGTATATTCTACTTTTAGAAAAATTAAGAGAAGCATAAGTTTTTCAAGGAAATTAAAAGAGCATATACTATGTTGAGGTTTTACATTGATAAGGCAATTTTTTTCACTAATTTTATTTGTTGTAGAGAAGGTGCAACAGGAGATGACATTGTTGATGCTCTTATAGCTAACAGCTCAACATTTGGAAAGAAAACAGCATTTTCACAAGTGAGTTTAGTAAATAAAATTCAGTTAGCCTTTTATTGAGTAACCTTGCTTATGACTGGTTCCTTTTGTAGGAGAAGTACAAGATTAAGAAACAAAAGAAATATGCACCTAAGGTACTTTTGAGGCGTCCCTTTGCTCGAAGGTAGAGAATTACATGCTTTACCTAGTCACCATTTGCTGTTAAAACCATTAAATTCCCCCTTTTTTTTCTTTGGTTTATGCCATCTGATTGGGTCATATCCCTTTGAAGTTTTTTGCATGTTTAATCAAGTAAAACTGCCTCTAGACAAGTTCTGCATTTATCTTCTTTTCATGCAGCCTTCTATTATGTAATGTATTTTATGTATGTTGAGAGTTAGTAACTATTATTCCTTCTGTGTGTGTTCATGCGTGTAAGGGGGGAGGGGTTGTTTTTTTTTTTTTTTTGGTGGTTGGGGGTTGGGTGGGTGTAGGGATGGCAATTGGGTCGGGTCGGGTCTACACGGGTCGGCTCGTAATCAGATCGGGTTGACCCGACCCAATTAAATAATCGGGTCAAAATCAGAACCCGTACTCGACCCGGCCATATACGGGTCGACCCACCCAATTGGCCCATTTAACTAATTGGGTCGGCTGGGTCGGATCGATCCATTAGACCCGCCGGACCCATTAGATCCAAATGACCCATTCAAAAAGAATATGTTTACCATTCAAAAACTATTTATGTGCACACGTCACACTTTTGCATTTCAATAGAAATAAAATCATAGCTAAATATTTGACAAACACACAAGCAAAGTATACATTATACAACCCATACATCAAGAAATTCAAATACTACATATATCCAAAATACATATGTCCAAGTACATATATCCTGAGCGAAGCAAAGAGCCCCTCTTGAATCAATGCTCCATGGCCTTCGAATTTGCTAGATGTGATATTGATGTGTGACATGCAAGCACCTACTCTCTTGCTCACACTCTCTTCCTTGTGATGCCCAAAAGAGTGCCATTAAGTTGATGTTGAAGTAAGAATAATAGTAGATTTTTGAGTTGAAGACTCTCCAATATTAAGATACATAATATCTTCGGTGAACTCATCCAAATCTAATTCTTTATTATCTAGCATAAAAGAGAACAATAAACTTATAAGTTAACCAAAAAGACTATACAAGAGATATATAATATATTCTTTAATATATATAAATGTGAAAATATAATTCATTTACCTCTCATTTCATATAACCAATCCCGTGCACACACCAAAGCTTCAACATATTCCTCTCCTCTCTACCTTTTTCCCCTCCCTGTCTTTGCTCAAGGTCTGATGCCCCTCTCTATACTCCTCTGGAAACAACCAAATACAAGAATTGAGGCTGTGAATCAATCCCCTCTTGTCTGCTGGTTCCTTCTTTCTTTCTCTCTCTCCCCCATTGTTATGTGCTGACAACAACCTGCACCAGCAACAATTCCCTGTACAAGTTCCAATGTGTGAGCAAAGTTGCACCTCCCAGGCACAAGCGTGAGCAAGTGAATCACTTGTACCATAACACTTCAACAACTACGAGATCAACCTCGACTGAGACCACACGCAACCACGACTCCATCTCCTCCTCACTCAACTTTTTGTGGTCCACACGAGTACCTCAGCCAACAACACCACCCACACGCGCGACTACTCCAGGCCCTGCTTCCTCTCAGCCACGGCTGCCTCCTGCCTCACATCGCGCATCGACGGCCACCTGCGACCTGTCCTCTGCTTTTTTGCCAGCACCCTTCTAAGGAAACAACCATCAATTCACAACTTCAAATCAGACCAGTTCAACCAAGAACATCAACGAACTCTTCAATCACCTTCGTCAGTGAGTTTTATTTCAAAGCAATTTAATTATTAGTTGGTTACCTTATTTGATTTATCTCTAAATTATTATCAAGTTATCCTGTTGTCCACTATATTGTGAGATGTGTGAATCTGTAAATCCTGTGATTACTTATCATTGATATTGATGTTAGAACTTGTCATGCATGATATAGTTATTGTAATTAGATTTAATTGAGATTAAAAATGTTCAACCTAAGCATGCAATACTTTGTTAAAACCCATCTATTTGACATTGCTAGTTTTGAATTGCTTTCCAGCCAATATCATTCTATTTAGTTAAACGTAGCGAGTTCGATTACATCACTGATTCCATACATGTCACGCACATACCGTTTCACATCAGTTTTCAAAACATATTTAATGTACATGTTGCAATTTTATATTGGAAACATTAGTTTACGATTCATGTTATGATCAATACTTTTCTTCCCGTAACTTATAGAAGTGGGTTTAGGTATACGTGCCCTAAATCTACCTATTTACAAATTTACTCCCAAATTATTCATATTATTAATTTACCCCCCAAATCATACAGGGGTACAAAAAATACCCCCTATTGTTGAGATCTATTAAGTTTTGAATGGTTTGGAGTTGGTTTTACTAAGTTTCCCCTGGGACCACCACTCTAGTCAGCTCTCCCTTTTAGTTCCTCAATTACTCGAGGCCTTCTCTCCCTTAACTCTCTCTTCTCACCAGCCCCTCCCCCTTGTATTTGAGGCCTCACACGCAGCCTTATATCGTCGGGGGCACTAGTCATCATCGATAATTCATCCTTCTTCAAGTGATCCCCATCACGTCACTATCGTTCCTTATCGCCCCACTCCCTAGACCCCATTGAACTCGTGATTCTGTAAAATCCCCCTGCTATGTTAATTTGTGATTGCATAAAACCGCCACTTTTCTTCCCGTGCTTTTTCTCATTTGCTTCGCTGGGTATCAGACTTGCTATGTTAATTTGTGTTTGCTATCTTTAATGCAAATGGGGTTATGTGATCGTATGGGTGCTGCACTGATCTTCATCATTTTTGAACTTTGCTTTTGGCGAGAAGTCCAACTAAAAGAAGCTATAAACTTTTATCTTTCAAATTTTATTTGAGTTTTGGTTTAGTTTGCTTACAGTTTTGATTTCTGATCATAAAAAATTACACTGCAAAATCCCTTTCGTTTTGTGGTTTCAACTGAGAGGGAGGGAGGGCGGGAGATTCGACTTCAGGTTTATCAAGGAAAGACTAGGGTTGAGAAGATGGCTTTTAATAGCCTATTAAGGGCAATGTGGTCCTTTGGGATTTAATTTTAGGGAACTTACCAGAGATTCTCTCTTTTTATTCCTCAACAATAATGTTAGGGGGTAATTTTCAAAGAGTCATGTGATTTTTGGGGTAAATTAGTAATATGAATGATTTGTGGAGTTAGATTTCTAAATAGGTAAGGTGTGGGTGGTATATATCGAAAAAAAAACCCTTTATAGAAAGTAACGATACTGTTATTTTACAAGTCTATTTGAGTTTGGACAATTTTACAACTTTATTTTGCAAAGCTTGGTTGTCTCATGCTAATAAGGCGCTTCCTTTGTTCTCTATTCTGTAATTTTTTTCCTGTAGCTATTATATTTTGCTACCAAGAATATAATTAAAGACATAACTTGTTTACGTACTGAGGTATGCTATTCCTTCTTTCTTCCTTATGCAGTATATGTGAAGCATATTTCAAGAAATATCCAACTCGAATCGGGTAACTATAATTCAAGTCGTCTTTATTCTTTTCTATTAGAAATGGTGATATGTTGGAGATATGCTTTTGAAACTCGATGTATTCTTGTAACCTGGATGTCACATTAAAATGTACTAAAATGATATGATATTAATTGTATATTGTTTTCTCTCAATTATTATAAAAATGATGTATAGCTTGGAATCTATTTTAGAATTTTTTAAAGTTTATCCATGATATGGTGCTTCACCATACCATACCATCGTTTGATTTTGTTTGTCTTATTCTATTATCTATGTTGAGATTCACATAATTTATATATTGTTAAAACTGAAAGAGTTTTAAATTTTTTCCTTGCTAGCTCTATCATATTTCTTGGTCTTGAATTGCCAACTAAGGAAGCTCTGAATTTCTTACTAAGTTTCTTTGTGGCATTTTTATATTGTTCATTCTCAATTATTTTGATTTCTCATTCTTCTCCATTGTGTTTTGTTATAATTTTTCCACTTACTAAAATTTTCTCCATTTTCCTACTTATACGAATATGCATCACTAAAGTTTTCACTTTAATCCTGATATATAAAACCTTCATCATTTATTCATTTAAATGCTTTTTGTACATGATTAACAGGTTTCTGCGAGTGGACACCCTATCTCTTTTACTTTCAATGGGTAATGTAGGTGCCTATTCAGATGTCCTTGTTGTGGATATGGTTGGAGGCATACTTGCCGGTGCTGTAGCAGAACGTCTTGGAGGTACCTTTTTATGTCCTCTAACAAAGTTTCGGCCCAAGGAAATAAATTGTGTGATGCAGATGCTTGCACTTTGACTGCGATGATCACCTTCCAAAATTTAAATCCATGCTGATCCACTACCATCAACTATTTAAAAACAAAAATTTGAAGGTTCTTGACATTTTTGATCCATTCATCACAAAGTGATAAAAATATTTAAGAACTTTAACATTTATCTAGAGTGTTAATCAGATGTGCTCAGATGTGCAGTAGATCACATCCAATGCCGTTGAAAAGATAACCCAGCTTGACTGTCCCACACACACGTATAAAAAAAAAACATTGGTTGAATTATCAGAATCCGGATTGGTATCAGTATTGGTTGGCAATTTTCACTATCGGAATCGGCCATATTGGCCATTTTGTTTCGGTGATATCAGTCGCAGTAATAAATAATTTTAAAAAAATATGTTTAAAATATTTTTAAAATATTTCAGATAATTAGTAAGCCTTTTGACATATTTCTAAGAATAATGGATGGAGTTGGTGCAAAAATATTACAATGCACAATAGTTGGTGTAAAAATAAAATGTATACTATAAATAGGTTATTTACATGAAAAGTGCACATAGTAAAATTCGAAAGTGTTTAGTAATTTTTTAACAAATTAATAAAAAATTATTTAGTTATATATATATATATATATAATATATATATATATATATATATTTATATATATATATATATATATATATATATATCCTACCAGTTTAAATCCTCATGTTTTGTCTAAGTACTAAATAACCAACTCATTAATTTTTAACTAACAAAATAATTAAATAGATTAAATGTTCATATTTATTCTAACAAACTATTAAATATTAAAATGGTTAGTTTAAATTAGATAATTCACTAATTCATTAATTTTTTTCCTTCCAAACTTGGTAATGAGAGGTAAATAATTAACTAAATTATATATTTACTATTAAATCAAGCCAAAACACAATATTGTTAAGTTAAATAACATATATAGGAGGGGGTATTGCTCAGTCCAAAACCCAATACCCATGTAAAATCCCAATAAGGCAAAGAAAGAAAAAAGAAGAAAGAAAAATCAGGAAAAGGGGAAAGCCCAAACTTGTCAGCGATTGCAACGAGTCATGGTGATCTCCTTCGACTATGGTTGCACAATGCCAAGCCCCTCTACACTCCTTTGCACGCCTGGGCTCCTTCGCACACCTCTCTCCCCCTTCTTCTCTTCTATGTTCTATTTTCTCTCTCCCTTCTTCTCCTCTCTGTTCTCTCTCTACCGCTCTTTCTTTCTCTCTTGTTCTTTGTTGGTGGCAGATAATCGAGGCCAACCAATTCGTCTCTCCTCTGACCTTCCCAATTCCTTTCTGGCCTCCCTGACTCTGACTGCCTCATTTAGGATTCCTTTTTTTCTTGCACCCGCATTGGCCTCGTATTGGGTCGTATAGGCCAATATGCTCCGATGCGGCCGATGCTACTTTGATATGGTGATTCCATCTGATTTGTGCGATTCCGATTTAATGCACCCGATGCTATATCGGGGTTGACCGATTCCTATACGATCAACCGATACATATAAGAATCGACCATTATTTCGGACCATGAAACTGACTAAATGTGTGTAATACTGTATTGTGATGATTGCTAGGAAAAGTCTGTACAAGAATTAAGATAATCTTGATATCATCTATGGGCATTCCAATGATGCTAGAAATTTGTTAGTGTTTCAAGTAACGCCATTAGTTTCTTTTTTTAAATTTAATTTTCAATGACACAGTGGTTTCAAAATTAAATATTTTCAAGCTTCTGAGATCGGCTAGCTGATGGTTATCAACATATTCATTTAGATCATTCAATTGACCACTTGGCAGGCATGTAACTCTTTCCCTTTGATTTTTCATTGGGAAAGCTTAGAAGTCAGCCTCAATGATCCAAGGCCCGTAATTCCTGTCATTAACTCCCTCCTAACAGCTGGAAACTTAGCTACATATTAAGCACTGAGTGTGAAACAATATTTATGAACACTATTATGTATAAATTAAATTGTTGCCAAGGTCTTTAGATACTGGCATGCTTTCATCTGTAAAACTCATACAATTTTCATTTGTATATGTTATATCTACCAAAATGTAAAAGAAAATCTTTCATAAAATAGATTGTTGTGTAATCTGTTCTTTGTATATAATACACATTATGACCATGTGAGATTACTTGGAAAGTTATGTTGCTTATTATGTCTTTTAATTAACAGGTACTGGATACGTGTGCAGTACTTATTTTGGAACTAGGCCATACACTCTGGATATAGCGAGGATTTTCAATTTCAGTAATGAAGTTTGTTGCAGGTACTCCTGAGCATTTTTCATTTACATGTGCTAGTCTCAGAAGCAGTGAAGAGGAAACTGATAGAGAAGTGAGGACATGTACTAATGTATGGAATAACTCAAATCCAAAGTATCCTCTATTGACCAATTAGAAAAGAAAACTTTCTGTACTGTTAATCGCAACAGAAATCTTTTTTCAAACTAAAATGCAACTAGGTTTTCATAATTAATTAAGCTTACAAACCTAGTCTACCTAGATATTTGATGAATTTAAACCATACAATTTTTATCCTTGTTTGTACAGTTAAGCAATTCAGGAGAAAACCTCCATAATGCACAGATAATTTCACAGGTTTCCAATCGCAACAGAAATCTTTGTCAAACTAAAATGCAACTAGGTTTTCATAATTAATTAAGCTTACAAACCTAGATATTTGATGAATTTAAACCAATACACTTTTTATCGTTGTTTGTATAATCAAGCAATTCAGGGAAAAAACCTCCATAATGCACAGATGATTTCACAGGTTTCCATTAAGTTGGTTAGAGAGAACTTTTGCTGGGACTTTTATCCAAATTCTTCTTCTTTCTTTTTTCCCCCCTTTTTTCTTCTCTTCTCCTTTTCTTTTTCTGTGTATCGGGAACCTTATCATTGTTTGGATTGCTATTGCTTGTGCCCCTTACACTGTTATAAAACCTGTAGCGGAGGATTGTCTTGTTTTGTTTCTTTTCTTCTTTTTTACTTTATGGTGTATAACCTAGACTTTTAAGCAAGCTATTAATATAAATGTTGTGGATCTGCTATTCCAATGTGATCTGTTTGTCTCATCAGCTTTTCTCAGCTTTTACAAATATTAGCTGAATATTGCTCCATCTGAAAGTCATCATAAGATTTCCATGCTAGTTTTAATTAGTCATGAACGAAAGTCTAGAATTACCATTTTCATCCTTGTATAGACATCTATATGATCAGTTTATTTTATTAGGGATTTCCTTTTCTTCTTTTGGGGTTTCTTTTTTATTTATTTATTTTTTTGAGGGAGGGGGGATGGGTGGGAGGGGAGATATCAGTCCAGGAGTGGCACCTATCATGTCATGATGATCTGAGTGTTTGTTGACTCTTGACATAAAAAAGAGGTAACTCAACATAGCCGCAACGTACCTAGGTACTATGTATATGACCAGCACACCATGTGCACTTTGCCACCCAAGTACCATTCCCCCCTTGTCTCTTTCTTTCAGTATCCAGTATCTTAAATATTTCTTTATTGTAATTTATATTTACTAAACACACGAAGGCAGACTGTTAATGATTTTATACCCCGTATAGACCCGATGCCAGCGTTACGGGGACACAGGTGTCAAGTATCCATGTAGCCTGTGAAGTGTCCGATAAAGGAACCTTCAAAAACCTGTTACAGGTACACGGCTATAGTTCTTAGATGATCATGCGACACATAGCCATGCTTATAATCAGTAATCAACTAAAGAAATTGGATAAGAGTTCATCAAGTGACCTGACATTTTTTTATACAATTTCTTTGCAATAACTTACATCCAAAAGCCCTACGATTGTAACAGAATTGTGATACTGTCCTAGTTTTATCACTTAAAGAGAAGTGTTCATAACACACCAAAAAATCTAAACTTTATGAGTCCTAGTAACATTGTGCAAAGTAATGATTCCAAAGCTCTTTTGATTTGATGAACCCATGAGCTTCCCTGCTTCAAATTGATCATAACAAGGCATTATGTTTTATTTACAATGTCGTCAATTACCAAGGATATATGTATGTATGTGTGTGTATGAGATAGACTTGTGTCCTTCCAAAAGGATTTGAGGCCGAATCATTCCCACTCAAATACCAACTTCCAACATTTGAATACAAGATCCACTCTGTTAAAGTTGATCTATATTATTTCAAGTATCTATGAATCAAAAATCAAGTGTTTTGAATACTTTTTGCCCATGCATCAAGTAGGGGAAAAACGGACAGCCTAAATAGTGAGTTGGTTAGTTTAACGGTGTAGAATATTTGAAACCTAATAAAAATTGGTTTGTAGGGGTTTTTAAATGTTTAGATCATAATCAAATGGCCGGATTGAGAATTTGTATGTCTAAAGATTTAGATCTAACAAACTCACTACTTTCAGCTATCCATTTTGTGCCACTTGATGGATGGGCAAAAAGTATTCAAAACACATGATTTTTGGTTTATAAATACTAGAAATAATATAGATCAACTTCAATGGAGTGGATATTGTATTTGAATGTCGGATGTTGGTATTTGAGTTGAAAGGATTCGAATTCAAATCCTTTTGGAAGACACAAGTTTGATTCGGAATCAAATCCTTTTGGAAGGACACAAGGATTTGAAATTTTTTTGGAAGGATTCGGATGTTGGTATTTGAGTGGGAAGGATTCGGATTCAAATCCTTTTGGAAGGATACAAGTCTGATTAGGGAAGGATTCAGATTCAAATCCTTTTGGAAGGACACAAGTCCGATTAGGGAAGGATTTGGATTCAAATCCTTTACGGAAGGACACAAGTCCGAATCATACTTCTGTCCTTCCAAAAGGATTTGAATCCGAATCCTTCCCACTCAAATACCAACATCCGATATTTGAATACAAGATTCACTCCGTTGAAGTTGATCTATATTATTTTTAGTATATAAACCAAAAATCAAGTGTTTTGAATACTTTTTGCCTATGCATCAAGCAGGGGGAAAACGGACAAACTAAATAGTGAGTTAGTTAGTTTAATGGTGTAGAACATTTGAAGCCTAACAAAAATTGATTTGTAGGGGTTTTTAAATGTTTAGATTATAATCAAATGGCCGTATTGAGAATTTGTATGTCTAAAGACATAGATTTAACCAACTCACCACTTTCGGCCGTCCATTTTGCGTCGCTTGATGGATGGGCAAAAAGTAATCAAAATACTTGATTTTTGATTTATAGATACTTGAAATAATATAGATTAACTTCAACGGAGTGGATCTTGCATTTGAATGTCGTAGGGTTGTATTTGAGTGGGAAAGATTTGGCCTCTAATCCTTCTGGAATGACACAAGTCTCTCTCTCTGTGTGTGTGTGTGTGTGTGTATATATATATATATATATATATATAGAGAGAGAGAGAGAGAGAGAGAGAGAAATTGATCTATATTATTTCAAGTAAATAAAAAAAAATCAAAAATCATGTATTTTTAATACTTTTTGCCCATCCAGCAAGTAAGCTCAAAATGGACGGCCGAAATAGTGAGTTGGTTAGTTTAACAGTGTGGAATATTTAAAATCTAACAAAAATTGGTATGCGAGGGTTTTTAAGTGTTTAGACCATGATGAAATAGTCAAATTGAGAATTTGTATGTCTAAATATGTAGATCTAAGCAATATGCTATTTTCGGCCATTCATTTTGCGCCTACTTGATGGATGAGTAAAAAGTATTCAAAATACGTAATTTTTGGTTTAAATTTGACTTTCTGGAATGACACAAGTTTATACACACACACATATATATATCAAGTAACTATAAACCAAAAATCATGTATTTTGAATACTTTTTGTCCACCCATCAAGTAGGCGCAAAATGAACGGCCGAAAATAGCATATTGCTAGGATCTACGTCTTTAGACATAAAATTCTCGATCCGACCATTTCATCATGATCTAAACACTTAAAAACTCTTGCACACCAATTTTTGTTAGATTTCAAATATTCTACACAGTTAAACTAACCAACTCACTGTTTCGGCCGTCCATTTTATGCCTACTTGATGGATGGCCAAAAAATATTCAAAATACTTGATTATTGAATTTTAGTTACTTGAAATAATGTAGATAAACTTCAACGAAGTGGATCTTGCATTTGGATGCCATAGGGTTGTATTTGAGTGGGAAGGACTCGGCCTTGAATCCTTCCGGAATGACACAAGTCTATCTCTCTCTCTCTCTCTCTCTCTCTCTATATATATATATATATATATATATATATATATATATATATATATATATATATATATATATATTATATATATATAACATGTAAATTATGCAACACAAACTTACTTAGGATTTCATTGTTTTTGGTTGTTATCAAAACATTTTTAGCTACTTATTTTTGTTCTCTTAAACCATCAAATTGTACATTAGTAGAAATTTTATTTATTTATTACCTTCTGGTAGGCATACTTCTTTGATGGGTCTTTATGTTTCATGTTAAATGCTGATTATCCATTTATGTGCCTAACATAAAAATCTCCTAACTAAAGTGGCTATGGTATAATGTGAAGATAAAGTTTCTCTACATCTGCAAACAGTTACTTGTTTACCTATAGCGTCTATTAATAACCTATTTCCTGTAACCTTTCTATTAATAAAGGCATTCTCGTGCTTAATAATATTGCAAAACAATCTGAAAAAAGAATTATGTAAGCTCCTACAGATACATTCTTAGAGATTTAATTTTCAATTTTATTGTATTTAGGGGGTATAAAAGCATGTGCTAAAAAAAGTTTTGTTTTCATAACCTTTGTATAATTAATTTTCATCTGACATTGTTGTTTTTTATGTCTACTAATTGTATTTAAGATGTTTTGTATCATTGTATATAATTGTTTATGTGGACCATGTTTCTCCATTTATGAGCTTCCTGGCTCAGTTACATGGTGCCTATGGTAGCTTCATTATTTTTTTTCGCTAGGGCCATTGAATGAATTTCAAGTTCAGACCACTCTCATCCTCATTGTTGTGTCCTTAACCATCCTGAGTAACTTGTTTCTAATAGATTCATAGAGGTGAGGAATTCGAAAGCATTTATTTTCCCTATATGGGGCCGTTTGTTTCGCGTAAAACTCCGTAATTCGTAAATGACTTACTATCCAGTTACAACTACGGCGTTTGTTTGGACCGTAATTCGTAAAAGACTTACGTAACTCAACTAAATCTCACTTGCAACCCAGTTACCACTCACTTACAGCCCAGTTACAGTTAATTTTGTGGTCATACAAATTTGTAATATTTTTTTAGATTAATATTAAAATTTTTTAATATTTAACTTTTTTAATATTTATTTGCAGTATTAAAACTTTTAAAATCACCAAATAGTTAATTTTGTGGTCAACTTTTCACTTACGACTTATACATTACGACAACCAAACACCGTAAAGTACAATACACTTTCTCACTTTACAATTTTATATTACCAACCAAACACCGTAAAATTTATATACATGTAACTCATTTACAATTGTAAAAGACTTTACCAATTACAACTACGAATTACGGCCAGTTACGACAACCAAACAGACCCATGTGTAAATTTGCAGAGGTTGTTTGCAGACACTGGCTCTTGCAGTTTTTAAAATCCCTATTCTTAATCATTAAAGGTTGGGCTTCATTCTTGTCTAGATAGATTGGTAACATGCCTGGTGGCTCTCAAACTTGCGCTTTCAACAGTAGTTGATTTTTACTAGATGATTTTTTCGGTATCATAAAGCCATATTGGAGAAACTGCTAAAAGATTAGTTCTTTTAAATTGTAGATTTCCCTGGATTTGGATTATGTTCCATCCAGAATCTGACAGATAAGGACATATTCATGTGACATGTTAGTTTGTCCAGCTATTAGGCGCCTGTATTTAATTGTTACGAAGTTTTTGATCATGTTGTTGTTCAAATAGTTACAATGGTGAAATTGAAAATTGAAAAAGAAAGAAATAATGGGGATTCAACAGAAGTAACCAATATATCGTCCATTTGATCTTATTATAGAAAAAATCTACATATCTTTCAAATGGACAAGTGTCTAATTCCATGCTGTGCTCTTGGATATCCTTAGTTCAGTTCATCAAAATCCCTCTCCCGCATTCATCTGTATGCCTCAACATTTAAATTTTAGTTTGGTGAAAGAGTTATTCTCTTAAACATGATGCATCCCAACTCTTGGATTCTCTGTAAGTACTACTTGATCTTTAAAATTTCATAACAAGTAAAGGCACTCCCATGGTTTAAAATCCCAGTATCGATAGCAGTATTGGGGTAGGAATTTTAGTATATAAATCAGCAATATTGGCCGTTTTGTCTCGTCTTATCGGCAATGTCGGGTATCCTTTCGGTTACATCGGATCATATCGGCAGTATAGGTATCGGGTGATATTTCAAACCATGCACTTTAGGGCTGTGGCGTTCCCAAGAATGGAAAGCTTATGCATCTTGCCTCACTTTTGGTTTTGCTACCCTGTTTTACTTCTGCCTTTGAAAATGTGCAGTTATTCTTCAATAAGAAGGTTCAGCATACATTATGGTGTGTACTTGTTTGAAGCACTTGATTTTCTATATGCTGCAGCTTCATCTGTGTTGTATCCACACAGGATTCTCCAAGCACCCTTTTCTGATCTCTGTCCCTCTGGAAACATTGGAAATGCTTCCTCTGCCAATGCTTCCTCTGAATTGCATGAGAATGTTCAGTCTTCAGAACTCCAAAGTAACGCCAATGATACATCCTTATCTCCTGATTTTATTCCATTTGGAGGTTCCATACATATGTCAGAAGCCGACCAGGAAGTATGTGCACGAGATAACACTGGAGAAACATTATCTTCTGGACATGCTGCAATAGGTACCATGGGCATACATCCATGCTCTTCTAGCAGGATAGATGGCACACGTGGAAGTAATGCTTCATCAGTTCAAAAATCAATTACTCCCGGCAGGCTGGCATCAGCAGAAAACATAAAATCATGGAAGGAGAAAGGATTACTAGGTAGAATATTTTGAATGATTTTAATTTAAACAAGATCATATTTTTTGGTAGTTATATTTCACTTTGTCTATTGTGCAGCTTGATAGTTGCTGCACCAGAAATGGATGTCGAGACTATAGTTCAAGATTTGCTGCCACTTTTATCATATTCTGCACCATTTGTAATTTACCATCAATATCTTCAGGTTTGGCATTTAAAACTCAAAGTTAGTAACTATTATCTTCTTGTGCTAAAACTTTGCACTCGTGTGCATGTCATAATGTTTCACATATCCATGGTGGTAACTGATACGACAGCATTTTCCCTAATTAACAGCAAAAGTATTTTGCATGTTGATTGATTCAAGTACCTTTCATCAAATAGTCAGAACTTTCTGTAGAGTGTTGAGATAAAAATATTCAAGAAGGCTCATCGCATTATTTCTTGATAAGACAGCATTTTTACCATGCAAATATTCTCCGCAAATCTATTGCATGTTGATGAATTCAAATACTGACTCTCAAATAGTCTGGGTTTTGTATGGAGGTTTTGGGATAACAATATTCCACAAGGCTCATGACATCATTTCTTGGTTGACCATATATAGTCACCTTAACCATTAGAAAATCTCTTGTTACTTGTCCCTGCTGACATTTTGGGGTGAGAAATATGAGTATGAACTAAGAATTTGCATGCATAATTGCAGATTGACATCTAATGATCTGTATTTCATCAAATTGTATATGAACTGATTATGGACTGTGAGAAACATACATAATCAAATTGTACTTGCTTAAAGAAATAGATTACATTTGGATGAAACTAATAACTTTATTTTTAATTATTTGAAATGATTATATTGATTTCATTGAGTAATCTCATTTTTTGTATACATTGCTTACGTTAATTTGCCAACACAAAACACAATATCAGAAACCTTAATTTACTGACTTTGCAACTTTAACCCATTGAAATAAAAATTTCATGCGGTAGACCTCCGACTATATGTTCATATTATATGGCATTTCTAAGGATATCTTCTCTAAGTTCTAATGCCTGTGGCATATATTTGTAATCATTTGTAAGTGCCCTTGTAGATTTATTATTCTGCATTCAAGCTCGGGTTATAACCTGGCCTAGCAGTGAAAATATCAGTAGATTCTGCTATAAATCAGTTGCTATGGCTAAAACAGAAATTAAACTCAGATGGAGCAATTATCATACTTGGCAAAACTTAAACACGTCACCGTTACATTTCCATGAAGTTTACTCAATGTCACTGCTATCATAAGCATATCTTTTAAAAAGTTACGGGGATATAATATCATAGGAATATAATTAACTTTAAATGTTAAGTTTGTCACAGACAATGTAACAACTCTAGCTTCATGTTGTTTTTCGTTTGTGCACTTAAAAAGACTAAATGTCACGACAATTTGAAGGTGTTTGAGAATGTGGTTTAGTTGCCTCCTTGGTTAATATCATTCTTTAGAGATTATTGTGATTTCTGAATTCCTTAGAGCAGTATCATCTTCCCTCCATTCAAATGATTTAAGACTTATGTCTAGGAGAACTTGATCTTGTGTTACCTGGTTGCATGAGGTAAAAGGTCATCAATTGGGTAGGTTTTCTTACCTTCTCATTCACATACAAGGTTTTATTGCATGCCCCTCTTTTCTCCATTTTTTTCCTTGCCTGAAGATGCAACACTTTCTCATAGATTTGTCATTAAGTTGATAACCTGATGTATTATTTTATCAAAATTTTATGGAGAATTGTAGTATGAAGTGATTCCCCATTCTAATTAAATAAAAAAAAACTCTTAGATGATTATGACAATGGTTTTGAAGGTTTATTGTTTTTGTTGTTGTCGATCTCTAAATTCAAACGGGCTTAGCTAACATAAGTTTGTGCTTTCAAACTATTTAACCATGTGTTATAATCACATTATGATAAGATGCACTTGCAGTCAGGTTTCTCAGAAATAGTTCACTACTGCCTAGATCACAATGTTCTAATTATTAAAATTTTCACCTTTCATGCATCTTAGTAGAAAATAGAGATACTATGTTAAACTTCATTGACCTGTTGTAGAAGATACAGGGTGAATTGAAGACTATCGCCTATGGTATAGGTGGGCTTGTCGTGTTGTTACCCATTAGGTATACTACCTATTGTATAGTTTGTCTATATCCTTCATTAGTATTTTGTATCTCATTTACCATCATAGTGTATCAAAATATTAGTGCATTATACCTGATGCTAAAGCTTGACGCAAATAAAAACTTTATTATGTACTTGCAACTAATAGTGGAAGGTAGGAGTGACAAAAAGTAATGCTGCGAGATAGTAAAAAAGCTTTTTCATTGTAAATGCAAGAAAGGCTTGCATAATATAGGAACAGAGAACTTTCTCTAGACAAGATAAAGCACAATATGAAACAAAATTTTCTAACTCATCAAAGTTCTTACCAGAAAATGTAAAATAATCCTTTATTTTTTTAATATAATTCCTATATGAAGGCAACTACTAGCAAAACAAACTATAATTGGAGGTTGAAGATTCTGCAGGTTTATCCACACAGATTCGCATGTATATGATAGGCTGGTAGAACACCTTGAGAACACCACATTTGATCTTTGCAAACGCAAAAGGATTTTGCACGCACGCGGGTGTGCGCCCCGCAAAGACATTTACACAAGAAGCAAGTGAACGAAGGAAAGGTAAAAGATAAAGAAGAAGCTTGTAACCTCACACCACCCTTGAATTGATAGCCTCACAAAACAAAGAAAAATGGGATAACACTACGACCATAACAAATCATAAACACTTAATGATAATCTGATTACATGGAAAGAAAACATGACTATTTATAATAAAACCCAGGGTTACGGCGCAAGAAAGACTTAAAGAAATTTGTTTCCTAAATAATTCATCCTAAATAATTCTAAACGATTTGAAAATAATTAGAAGATCTTTTCTAATTTAGAACTAATCATAATAATTAAAACATAACCTAATCAAATCTCCTATAATACCCCGGTTCATACGTATGATACATATCTAATATCGTTTTGTCATATGGCATATAGTATCATGCATCTATCATAAGATACATTAACTCATGTGCAGTAATTAAGAAATTAGGCATATATATATATATATATATATATATATATATATATATATATATATATATATATATATATATATATATAAGATAACAAATTTAAACATAAAACAAATAAACAAGGAGAAATGCTAATAACCTGAAACACTCAATCATACAAAATTCAAATGTTATGTAAATAAGTATAAACAAAAATCATACTTCAAAGTCTTAAGTCTAATGACCATAAAGCCATTAATAAAAAAACACCACAAAGCAGAACTTAACTAGAGATGCTTATAATATAATAAGACTTTTGTTAGTTTACACTTAGTAAGCAACAAAAAGCAACAATAGTAACTCATACGTAATAAAACAATAAATTCCAATTTAAATCACTGCTGAATTAATTGAGCGAATAATTAAACAATTAACTAGTAGCACACTACATATAATTATCGTTTTGGAGAAATCACATACATTTAAATAATCGACTATTATATATGCTATTTAGGATCACATAAATATCATAAAAGAACAGAGATTGAATCAAAATGGAGATAAATTGAAATAGAACACAGAGAGAACTATATGATGTTCGAAGATGGTCAATGAAGCTCCTAATCACTGAAGTTGAGGCAATTGAAGATTAAGATGACTAAGAGATTAGAAGTGGAGATTAAATCAAGTGAAAAAACCCAATTTATATTTTATAGCTAAGTAAATAATGGCCTTTAAATCCGAATCAAACCCAAAAATCCAATTAAAATTTAAAGCTAACATATTAGGCTATATGAATTTCACATCGTACCGCATATCATATGATATGTATCAAGTATTGTATGATATGTTTCCCACCCATTGTTTTAAATATCGGCCGATATACCGGTATATCGGCCGAGATATCGGTATTTTATACAAAACGATACGATAAGTGCAAAAATTTATCGGATATCGTTTTGAACCGATATTGGCCGATATATCGCCACGTGGCCGATATATCGGCCGATATCCGAGATGAAATATCCGATATATCTGCCCTTATAGTTACTTATTTAGATAATAATTATTATTTTTTGCTTGAGAGATTGTTTTATTTTATTCTATGTTCATTATGGTATTTCAATGGTGTTTTATATGATGTTTGGATAATAACTTATTTCTTTTAATAATGTCTTATATGTATTTACTATTGATATATCAACCGGTATTTAGTACCATATCGCGAGATACCACCCGGTATCCGGTACATAATTTTGCCGACCGGTATATCGCCGATATCCGATATTTAAAACACTGTTCCCACCTCAATACAACCATCTAATTCATATCGTTTCCTTGCTATCTTGCTATATCGTAACGTATCACGTGATAATATGTGTATCCTAGGATATTAACAACTATTTTCACGGTTGCTACAATAATTCAATATTTTTATAGGAATTGTTAAGAGTGGGATTTTAATGTAGATGGAAATTAGTAAACTAGAAGTTGCAAGGTGCAACACCAAATGATTACTTCTCTAGCTCAGAATCAGCTTTAATTCGATTTATCTCGGATTAACCCCCCTTCACCTCAACCCAACACCCCTTTAAATGTTGACATCCTTGTAAAAAAGATGTAAAAGGTCATAGTCTTTGGTGACAGATTGAGGAATGGGGTAACCATAGGAGAGGAGAAAAATGAAGATCAAACCATTCACTTTAGGTGCCGGTTTGATGACTCCTTTAATGGCGATGTTGACGCGATGTCTTTGGCGACATTTTTTCGAACATGATGCAGACAAGGTAAAGTTGATGTTGGGTCATCCATGATGATTGAGGCTTAGGTTATGGATCAAAGTCTAATTTTGGCTTAGGTTCCTATATATTTGCTTCAAGTGGCAAGGCCCTACGTCCATGGTTCAAAGTCTCGGTCTCGGTCGCTGACTCGGCGGGCACTGAGACGGATCGCTTACGGTGAATCAGATTGGTCTCGTGCGATATACGCAAAAACGCTACATAGAAAGCTCAAATTTTTAAAAAATCATGATAAATCTTAAAAAATGTAGACATTTATATTCATGTATCACATGTCCAAAACATATCACCTAACATACTAAACATAAATCGAAAGCATAATACACGTGTCATCGGTAGAAAACATATCAAAATACATGCATAATATAGTAAATTGCACAAAATACATTCATAAATACATGCTAATGTAGTCATTCACATTGAATTGCGATGAGACATAAAATCATCATCGTAATCATCTCTGCGATAAGTAGATAAACTGGTACTAATACTTGTATATCTTTCAAGTTGTGGTCTGTAGTCATAACCATATCCCACACCATAATGTTGACATGATGTCAAACTCAACCCTTGACATGGCCTTCAAGACTGTAAGTTCCTCCTCAGCACTATTGTTCCCATTATTGTCATAATCACCACCACCACTACTGTTGGTCCAAAGGCCCATCACTCTAGTTTTGATGATGATTAACTCATGTAGTTATAGTACTAATGATTTTGGGTTTAATTAGTCTCAGATATGTGATCAAGATCTTAGTAGGTGTTTAGTTCAACAAAGGATTTTAAGTCAAGTTTTGGAGCTAGCACGTGTTGATTCAAGAGCTAGTGTATCAAGACCACATCAAGTACTCAAGAGGAGTCTAGCTCTTTGGATCAAGGTTTGGACCAAGTCAAGAAGGAGGAGAAGATTTTCAAGTGAAGACCTTCAAAAGAAGACTCGTGTTTAGGTTTGCTTTTAGTAAGATTTTATTTTTAGATAAAATGTAAAGGATAGATTAGTTGGTGGATTGC